>VWZF01000179.1:1101834-1116597 GCA_013396755.1 Sclerurus mexicanus | reverse complement strand
ACAAAAAAAAAACCTAACAAAAACCCACACCAGTTTGGTACCACAAGGTGGTTTTAAGGTTGTTTTCTTAAGCCAGTTATGTATATCACTCAGAAGAAATATTACATAGATAGATATAGATTCTCAGATATATTTAGGTTCCTAAATCCTATTTATTTTGGCATGAATTTCACATGAATTGGAAAGGACACATTCTACCCAGTTTCTAACAATCCCAGATCCACTGGAGTCAAAGAGTAAATAGATGTAGACAAGCAGTTCCACTATAGCAATGGGAAAAAGGAGGATGTAAAGGATAAGGTTAAAATCTGAGATATAAAACTTTCCAGTCACTGGGACAGGATCAATTCAACTTATTCAGGGTAAAACCAATGAAAAGAATTGTTGTATAAAGAAAGAATCAAAGACGAGTCTCAGGCTAGAAAAGAGTGATATGTAGGTGACATAGTAAAATTTATACCTTTTGTATTACATAAGAAGACAAGGTAGCATTAGAAGGGGCCAAGCAGAAAAAAATGCCAAGCCATAGATCCCACATTAGCCATCAGTGAGAAGACTTTCTTCTCGAGACAGTTTTCTATCTTCTACCCTGTCAGTTCTTGGTACAGAGATTGCAAACAAGAGAGATCTACAATGCCCAGCGTTGATGAGATTCCAAACTGGAGAGAGAAGCCTGAGGAGTGATCTGTAGATTGTTTAAATTACACTGGAGATTTATTAACTGAAAGATCTCAGCACCTCTTCAACACAATATCACCACTTCAAACTACAAAAATTCTCAAAGCTTAACAGCCAATTGGCAGCTCTGAACACATAGACATTTAAAGAGGCAGAGTCATTCCCAACAACAACCAGCAAACCCAGGAGAAAGGCAGCCAAGAAAGCCTGGAACCAGAGAGTTGGTGATCATATATTATTCCCAAGTGTCTTGGGTGGACGTTTGTGCAGCACCTTTCAATCACAGCTGAGACACTACTCCAGGAAGACAGAGTCACTTGTTTGAACAAGAGAATGAGCATATTCCTTTTGCTACTACCTTTTCACTCAAATTATCACTCCATCTCCTAGCACCACCTGGTCCACTGCAGCCCAGGTCCTGCTTTGCTCCAAGGACACACAGTTGGCTCATGATCTCTTGTTCTCTATAAGGACACCCAAATACTTTTCGGCCAAGCTGCTTTCCAGGTGGACCCAAGTCTGGGCTGGTATTTGGGGTTGTTTCTTCGCAGAATCACACAATATTCTGAGTCAGAATCATTGAATCCAACTCTTAGGTCTGCACAGGACATCCCCCAGAATCACACCATGCCTCAGATCATTGGTCAAATGCTTCTTGAACTCTGTTGGGATGAGTGCTGTGACCACTTCCCTGGAGAGCCTGTCCAGTGCCCAACCACCCTCTTGGGGAAGAACTTTTTTTTAATATCTGTGCAGGTGATCTAATGGTCTAACATCATTCCATGTGCAGGACTTGACATTTCCCTCTTCCTGAAGTTCACTAGGCTCCTTTTGTCTCCTTTCTCTACTGTGGCAACATCTCTCTGGTTGACAGACCATCCACCTAGTCTATCAGCCACTCCTCCCAGTTTTGTATCATCTGCAGTCTTGCTGAGGATGCACTCTTACGCCAGATCCTTAATGAAAAGAATAAAAGGTATTGGCCCTAGCATTAGCCAACATTTTGCCTGATGTATGTTTCATAGTCTAGCCCCTCTTAAAAACACTTTCTTGATTTGTATGACTTCTATTAATGTAAATCATGTGCATAAAAATCTATATTACTCTGACTCTTCAATCAGTGCCCTCTGATTTTCAAAGAAGCACACAGAATTTCAGCTGGAAAATTTTGGCTGATTTTAATGGGAGTCGTGTCTTAATTCAGATATCATACCAGAGGCTTTGTGAATGTTGTTTTCTTAAATTGCCTGAGAACAAGCTTAAATATTTTCTAAGATCCCTTAAACTAGTCTGAAAACAGAGTTGTCAGAACAAATTGCAGTTAACTGCATTCATTTTATTATTGAAATTTTACTGGATTTTGCCTGAATTTCTAGTGAAAGTACATTTAAGAGTGCTCAGTAAGTTCTTTTTTGCAGTACTTCAAAACAAGCCCTGATCTATGCCTAGGCCTCCCAAGGATGATGATAATACAACTGATTAAGTAATAGCAATACTGGAGCAAATTCATTTGGAGTTACATTACTTTAAATTACTTTAAAGTCTCCTGCTATTCCTCAGCATGTCTCTCCTAAAGAGTTATTTGGACTTTCACTCAATTAACTCAGCATCCCCCAAAGTGAGTAAGCCTCCAGATGGTCTCTTCTTTGAGGCAGTTAAGATATTTTTACTGGGAGGGGGATGCAATTTCTTCCAGACTGCATCTGTGAGACATTTAGGAAGTTATATTGGTGCTCACAAAATAACGATGCCTGTCCTGAAAAATCATTCTGCTCTTTTATGACAGTCTGTTTTAATTGGCTGCCTACCTAGTGTATCTGTCTTCTCAGCCCACACTTTTGCCTGAGCTGGGCTGAGATGTCAAAAATGGAAGAAGAAAATGAATAATTTAAACCTTCATGTAAAAAAGCACCCAATTCTCTTGTCATTACAATGATTTTACATTATCTCATAAAGTTTACCTTTTATATTAGTGCATTTTATGAAGTCACTTTTTATTGACAATACTGTGAGATGCCAAACAGATATTAGAAGGTTTTTCAAACTTAAAGATGATTCTTCATTCTGATATTTGGATTTATCGCTAAACCTTCTTGGGCCTTGGTATATTTGAATTTATGGCAAAGCCAATTCTACATCACAAAGTCTGGATCTGAATCAGAACTCTCAGTGTCTACTGAAACTGCAAACTCAGTAACTATTGAGAAGCATTGCTCAGGTTTTCTACAGTCTTCTGAACCAAGCTGTCAACATTTTTTTTGTAATTGAAAACAGGCCTCAATATGTTTCCATCCTTTATTTTATTTTGCTTTATTGACATTGACAGAATTGCTAAAAAATCCTAAAATCCACTCCAGCAGCCTTTGGCGTATTTTAAAATATTACATGAATATAGTATAATACAATTTCCTACAAAAGAGTTAAATTTCCACTGGTATTTATGAATGTCAGATAAATTCTTGAAAATGTATGTGCAAAACTCAAGTAATTATTTCTGGGCTTCTGTCAAAAATTCAAAATCAATTTTTGCTACATTAATGCAAATGATAAAATTATTGTTTGAAAAATTTAAAACAAGTTTTGGTTTGTATATTTCATAATGTGAACTGTTTCAGTTGTGATTGACAGCAGAGAACCAAGAAGCAGAAATGCTTTTAACAAGTTGCCAGTTAAATAATATTTCTTTTAAAAATATCTAAGTTTACCAGTCAATACAACCTCCATTTCAGAGCCATATTACTTTAGCATCATCTTGGTACTAATTAAAAGAATTACCAAAGGTGTCTTAAATACTCTGGTTCATAATTTAGAATGTTTGTCAACCTCCATTACAGTCACAGTGATTTGCACTGAAACTTACTCTAAAGTTACTCCTTTATTCAGCTGTCAGCTCTGACTTGTACCCTGGTTTCTCACACTTGTTCACAGACTAAGAGCTGTACTGTTGCCTCACTTGTTCTGTAAATGTTATTGTGGCTGACTTCTGGTATCTGAAGGAGATGTACACATCTATTAGGACAGAATATTCTATTTGAAAGCAGAAGCTTCATCATCAATATGAAGAGTAGCACACTGATTTCCTTCACCTTTCTAATTGTAATGAGAATCACAGGGACTAAATTGAAAATATACCTCCCTGCTGAATATATACCTGCCTGCTGGCTTTCTTGGCTAATCCAGACACAGAAAGACACAAAAAGGCTGAGTTTTCCTAGAGATGCAATTCAATCTCATTTTTCAGTTGCATAGCTTTTCCTCCCACACTGCAATTTTCCTAGGTAATAATATCACCCTCACTTTGAAAAGAAGAGAAATTTTTATGTGTCAGAGCCCAGAAAAGACAATTCTTTTTTGAAAGCTAACATTTTCTCACGTAAGAACTCCAGTCATCAGATTTTCTGCAGCATACTATTATTAAACTTTACCAATGAGTATGAAGAACATGACATGTTAACCAAACAGTTATATAAACAGTAGAGATGTTTCCAATGAAATAACTGGTCAGAGACATCCATTCACAAGCCCTGCTAAAATATGCTTAAGTGAGAGTTGTAGGGTCCCTATCCCAAATTCTTCCTGCCATGTGGCTTGTGATTATAAATTTTGCTGTAGTTTTCTGGATGGATAATTACTAAATGATGATCCTTACATGATAGCAGCAGGACCCAGTCCTCTCAGAGTCTGTGAGACAGGGAAGATCCACTAAACTCTGAGGCTCAGACAGCATTCTGAACACCTACCAAATTGCCTGAGACAGACGTAGGAGGAATTTAGTTGTTTCTATCTCATTAATATACACTCCTAAAGGAGAGAGGGATGTCAGAAACCTCTACCTAAAATTTAGCCTTTCTGACACCAAACATATAATTGAAATGCAGCACTGGGTTTGACGAAAAGCATTTTCTAATATTGCAGGCAGCAAGTTAAAGAAACACCTTCCACTGGAAAAGCGGAAGATCAAACCATTACAAACTACTTCCATGGTAAAACTAAAGTCTTCAACTCCTTGGTCTTACACTGTAATTAATAGAGTGAAACAAAAACTGTTACTGTGCTTCCTCTCGCATCCATTTGTAGAAAGGTGTGCTCTCCAGAGCAATTTTGTTTGTATTTATAAACAGGAGAATAAAAATCTAGATTTAGACACACCCCCATCCTCAGAATACCCTATTGGTTAGTGCTGAGTAGCAATGCACTCAATGTATTAGTGGTTTTGGAAGTGTCTCCACAGCAGTGGAGACTAAAAGTGACTTAAGGTATCTAGTCAGGAGGCCAAGCACTTAGCTGTGAGGTGCTTTACTTCCTTTTGCTTATCTGGACTAATGAATTTGTGGGTGTTCCTCAGGAAGATAAAGAGTTAAGATGCTCATAGGGATCATTGGGAACTCAGCATTACCACAAGCCAGACCAGTTAAAAGAGAAAACATCTTTCCTCACTAATGTGGAATTACTGTTCATTTGTTTCAAATAAGTATACTCTCCTGCTCTTCCACACACCTTGCATTATTCCACCCAATGTTACACTGCTTCTCCAGGAGGTATGAAACTGAAAGGTAGAGCTGTGATTCCAGACATGGATGATAAACCAACAGGCTTTCAGACCTTTTTTTTTTTCTTTTTTACTCCCGAGATATGCAGTGGCAGTGCATCAGTCTTTGGCCAGAATCGGTTTGACAGTGCTCCCTGTAATTTGCTTGGATTCCCACAACTCTGAAGCCCAGCAATTTGTCATGAGCAAATCTAGTGAGATTTGTCTTTTCATGGCAATTTGCAAAATTGCTTACTAACTAGTCCCTCTCCCAATAGCTGATCTTTGGATGTGATACCAACCATCACTGCTGTGTCCTGGAGGGGGGACATGGCCCATTACAACAAAATAACAATAACTATCACCTCATGGACTGAAGAGACAGACCCTAAATTCTGGGTTTGTGTACTTATGGACAGAAATTGGTGGGATTCGCTTCAAGTCCCTCTTTCCCTTTCACCCAACTGGTAAGGGCTACTGATATGTTTGTCAGGAAGGTACTACATTGAAAATGAAATAACCATGTGTTCTTGCAACAGGGTTTTTGAAGAACCACATCATTTATATGGGCGCAGGCTAAACAAAACACCTTTCTGAGGTATGTATAGAAAGAGTGAACACTCTGAGATCAACATGAGAGGACAAATATGACAGAGGGTGGGTAACCCACTCTGCCTGGGATAAACCCTATATGGTGCGGGTCCCTGGAGAAGGACTCAGTGGATACACCAGCTGAAATGCTCTAAGGCTCCCAGAGAGTACTCCAAATGTTACTTTCTGTGGACATTGAGTTAAAGAATTTGTGCCAAGTGGGCCACTGGAAACACTGCAACAGGACAGGCCAAAGGAAGATTTCTTGGTCAACAAGAAAACAACCCGAGGATTACTCTGTGAAGAGAATTTACAGACCATACATGTCCCATCTTGTGAGTTGGAAAGTTTTCCTATGCTGACTTCACCAGCAAGACTAAGTGGTAAATAGCAGTGCACTCACTTGGTAGAGAAGATAGTATTTCTTCTATCCTTTTCAGATCTCATAAAATTAAAGTAGTGAGCTTATTGGTTCATGTTTTCATTGATTAACCACTCCTAGAAGGTGGGCAAACACATCCATTAGGGGAGATAGCAGGAAACAAAAATAAAAATAATAATAAAAAAACCCCAGCCTTAATATATCTTGCACCACTAACACAAGGAAATATTTAATAAAAGCAAGGATGCTCTTTCATGCTTTTTGTTTAAGTACCAAGGAAAATTCATATCCATTACCCTGTCTTCTAAAAACAATAAAAGAAATTCAGAATCAAAATATGTCCATTGTTTTGGAATAAAAACACCTTTACTATATCTTTGTGAAGGTTCAGTCTTCTTGGAGGTTCACTTGGAAGTTCCAAGGCTCTCTAAATTACACTGTAACAAGAGAATTTATAAAACCAAAATACATCAGCAATCTTTTTTTCCAAAGAAACCATTAATTCCAGTTAGATTTCTTACTTTATAAACTGAAAAATATACTAAAACACAGTCATTCAAGGTCATTATATTGAAAAATTACATGTTCTTGAAAATGCTTCCAAATGAAATAACAGAAGACACGAGGCTCTTTCCTCACCTATTTCCGGCCAGTATTCAAAGCAGCCGTGCAGTAGTAAAGGAGAGGAAATTTCTTGCAACTTGCTTGTTCAAGGGGTTGTTCTATAGTAATTCCATCCCCAGTGGGATCTGGATGGATCTCAGGGCAGTTTAACCCATGCTGAATGGCCAGGGCACCCCACCTTGTTTCCTATAGAAACTGATCCAGATCTGACAGGCAAATCTTCCTCTGTCCATGAAAGGATATAGCCAAATGGCAAGGTGCAGACACAAAAAATTCCATTAGCTGTTTCTGGCAGTTTCTGACACCCTCTGTGTTGCCAGAAGAGCACAGAGGTCTTTGAACAGGGCTGAAGTTTCTGTCTGCAGATTTTATAGCAATGGTTGTAGAAAGCAAAACTCCAAAACTAACTTCATATAATTCAACGTCTTTTTTCCTCTCTCTCTCTGTCATTTACTTTAAAAGTCTTCTGGAACGTGGCACCACCCAAGTATTAGTCGTACATCACTATCAAGCTGAGAGCTTGAGTAAACATGAAAAAGTCACAGATAAGCTCATTTGGACTTGTGAAAGCCAAAAGTCAGCTGGGATCTAAGTGTGGCATGTCCTGTGATAAGGAAGAGCTTGTTCTGGGAAGGGCCCTTGGTTTCAGTTTGCTGATTTACTTTCTCTAGAGCACTGGCAATAACTAGGGTGTAAAAGGACTTTTTCTTTGGAAAATGTCACATCTCCACTGATTCAGGCACTTGCAGGGTGTGGATGGGACTTCTACTGTCAGAGCCAGCCAACACTGCCCCAGTATTTCAATGTTTTCTGTCACTCTGAATCTTGCATTGCTAGGTAAAGCAACTTGTCATCTCCAACCCATATTGCTACCAGGGGATATAGAAAAAATTACTGAAAGGAAATGAAGTTGGAAGAAAGCTGGCTGTATCCCTAAATACAGTGAGATCACTAATGTCAGGCATTCTAAGCCAATGTCTGAATCAGCGGCACTCTTATTGGCCAAATTCTGGTCTGATTTACACTTCTGTGGATCCAGATAAACTGTGAAAGTTAACAGACCCTGTGGATCAGCATCTCAGTAAAGCAGAAACAGAATATACTCCTTTGTTTAAATTCATCATGGTTTCAAGAGTACAAATTAGTTGGGCTACAAATTAGTTTTAGGCTTAGGAACTCAATTATAAAAGTAATCCAGAAAGACAAAAGTTTCTTAGGACTCTTACATAGCAACCAAAACCACAAATAGGGTACTACTAAATTATAACTCGTAGGTAGTATTCCTGGGAGAGAGAATCAAAAGAGAAATAATCAAATTCTAATAGAGCAAAAGGGAAAATCAAAACCATCTAGTTTCCATTCTGCATAATAGGTTTTCTTTGTATTTATTTCCACTTGGAAAAAAGTTGTGCTTTTGACTTTATAACACGAAAAAACATGTAAAACTCATTTGTGTGAGAACCAGTGTTTCCCCAGATTCTGCATGGCAACAAGCATGATAAACTGAGACCTACCCTCTTGAAGTGACACTTTGCATTGCAAAATTCAGAAGTATCACTTTTTTTTCTATACACAACACAGTACCAGCTTTCACTTCTTGCTTCATCATATTTTTAGTGAGACAGAAGACTAAATAACAGAATGCCAAGCCTGGTACAATGTTTTCAGGGATAGAAGACTGGGGGGAATGGAGGTCATTGCTACTGGAAAAGAACAACCTACTTCACAGAGGCAAGATAGAAGAGGGAGAACTGGAAACCAACAGCTTCATCCCTGGCCTCCATGTGGCACACAGAGATGCTACCTGTGAATTGACAGTGACTGGAAGTCCCCAATAATGTAAGGATGTGAAGAGAGAAGTTCACCATTTTTCCAAAGGCAGAAAATGAGCTCATTAAATCCAGACTAGTGAAGAGGTTCTCTACAGCAGGAGAAGGAGAACTGCAGGGTTTCAGAAGGGTCTTCTGTCTTTGTGAATTCAAGTTGTGAGAGCACAACTCCATGGCCTGCATAGTCACAAAAAGGTGACCGTTAGAGCTGACAAATCTTATCTTTCTTGCACAAACCAACCAAATGCTGCAGTTTCTTGTATGTCTAGCTGTGGCTGGCAGAACAGGGTATCCATGGGCCAGGAACAACTTTGCTGTGTCTTCCTCTGCCCCACTTGTCTTGGTTTCTGAGGACTGAAATAGTTTATCGTGAACAGAACCAAGTACAATCCTGAGCCACAGGATATAACCCCTAGAATTTGGTGTTCACAGCTTATTTTCACCTCCAATTCTCTTTCTGCTGCCAAAATTTAAACATGTAAACTCAACTTAGCTCTCTATCTCTCCATAGCAGAGTGGTCCCATACCTCATGCCACAGCGGGAGAACAGTTCCTGGATCACTCTATCCCCAGAAATAAGTTTAGGTACTGTTTGAGAGAGCCCTGGATGAGCCACTGAAACACATGTCACAGGCTGGACTAAGGCACAGAAGAGGCAGTCACAGAAATGCTCCTCAATCCTCACTGGAGTGAGGACCCTTTTATTGGTATGCTTGTGACCCTTCAGAAGGTCAAAAAAAGCAGGAGAGACTGCAGGACTCAGCAATAACTGCACTGGCTTGGGCTCACCCTCTGCTATCTGCCATGGGCAGCTCCTCCTCCATCTTATCACCGCAGTGCACACCAGACTGCCCCACAAAAGTTCTGCATTACCGTGCTCAAAGGAGCTTTGGTGGCCTGTGTGATTGACTGTCCATAAAACAGTCTTAGTCATAATATTTCAGACGTATATGAAAGGCAGGCAACAAAAAATTCCTATTCCAGAGGGTCCAGCAAGGGAGTAACTTTCCAGAGAAAATGGGGCCAATTTCCTAAAGACACCCTCCAAAACGTCCTGTCCAGAAAATAACAATGCAGTCACAACATAAGCCTCTACCCAAGTCCATGGGAGAATGGCCAAGTGATGCTGCAAAGTCTGCTTCTGGAGACAGGAGGTGCTCAGATTTGAAGCAGTGTACAGACTTTTGATAGATTGCTCAGCACTTTTGAAAATAAATAGTTTAAATTCAACTAAGAAAAAGACACACAACATAAATTTCTTGAGCCCTCATACTAGTTTTCTTGTTTTATTCATTCAGGACTCAGCAGGGATGCTACACCAATTCCCTTAGTATTGCCAGGAGTCTCAGGATTTCAGCATCACTGGGGAATGTCAAGACTTCCAGGGTATCTGTGATATTTGAAAAAGAGCTTTGGCTGTGGACATTTGTTTATAGAGTGCTTTCACTCAAAACTCCCAAAACACTGACCAACACAGAAATCCCTTCACTGGTCCCTGGATTATCAAAACCTCTAGCAACGCAGCGACACCTCTTAATACAGCAGCTCTGTTCTACAGTCTGAGACAAGAAAAGAACAATAATGTATCTAACTAAATTACATGCAAATGTCAGCTAGGCAAAATATAGTTACCCACACTGAATTTCGACAGAGCTCTTGTGTTAACACCCTAGCTCCTAGCCAAAGTGCCAAAGCACTTCTGGAGGTTAAGAGTGGCCAAGAACTTGGTTTTACAGCTCATCCAAAAGCCCATAATGTTTGCATTAACTTATGGATAATATAAGTACCATTTTAACAACATGTTGAGGGTCTACATATTATGACTTTCTTTTTGGTGGTAATGGTGCCTGCCTTAAAATGGTCTGTCATTCACTGCTGTTGTTGGTTTGGGTTTTTTTCCAATTCTAGGCAGGTTTAGTCCGTTTAAAGTCTTGCAGGCACTCTTTTTTTTTTTTTTTCCTGTGTCTCTTGCTATCCTACAGATAAGCATTTCTGTAGGAGTCAGGCATTCTGACAATAAAATCAAGACAGAGAGATCAGGCAATTTTTCAGAGAAGAGCTCTTAGATTTAAGGGAAATGCAGATTTTGCACTCTGGTCTGCAAAAGTTCACTGCAATTCAAGGACAGTCTGTGTAACCTGTTCATAGCAGATTTTGGCAAGTCACTCGTTTCTCTTTTTCTCCCTTTCTTTTTTTTTTCTTTTTTTTTTTGTGTGTGTATGTGTGTTGTTGTTAGGCAAGTACAGGTGAAAAAAATGTGAGCAGCAGAATTTATTATATACTATTAAGCACCAAATGACAGTAATTAAAAAACTTCAATACAAGACTGACACCATCTGGCTCCTACCGAGTTTGCAGGACTTATATTTGTGTGAAATACTGCTTATACCCAGAAAACTACAGGATTTTGACTTCCAGTTCTAAATTGAGATCCTCAGTGCACAGACAGCACTACCTCTGTGCACCCCATGGAAGCAGAAAAAGCCGAAGGTTCCTCAGCAGCAGACACCCTCCTTCCATCCCTGTTCTCAGGGCAGGTGCAGGGATTTTAACACCACATCAAGCTGTCATCTAGCGTAAGCACTTTCAAGTAAAGACTGATTTGAATTTTTTTTTTATATCAGCAGGGTGAACCTCTAGCTTTTGTGATATCTTCTCGGGAGCATGCAAGTAAATAAGGTGAGATGCAAGAGTGTTCTTTGGGAAACTAACATTTCTCCCAGTAAATCCCCCAAGGCTTAAGCCAATGCACTTGAACAATGTACTGAAGTCTATGAAATTGCTTGCGTTCTTAAACTTAAATGACTGGATAAGCACCTCTGAACAACAGCTTGAAAAACAAATTTAACTAAATGCAACCTATTATTTACCCAGCTTGTGTACTGAGCTTGGATTCACAACCTATGAACTTCATTCCCTCGGTCAGGAGAGAAAAATAAGATAATGATCAAAATTACACTGCTGTGGAATACTGAATGACAAGAAATAATTTCTCACTTCTCTAACTGCTTTTCCCCAAATGCTTGCAGCTGACTTATTTGCATTTATTTGGAGAAGAATTGCTCCTTCTTTGCACTTTCCCAGAAAGGAGTAATGCTGACTGCTTTCTTGAGCTCACTGAGTCAGAATGAGTCAGACCACAAGGACAGGAGAGGGTCCCTGGCACAGAACTTCTTTCTGCAGGGGGTTTGAGGAAGAAGGGAGCTTCAAGCCACACATGGAGCTCCCTTCATGGAGCTTCTGCCAGGATACCACAACTGTAGCATGTTTCCCCACTCAGATCAGAGCAGGGGGAAATTGAATTAAGTACTTGCTGCCTGAGGTGAACATTTACATTTTTGAGGGAGAAGTAGAATTATGTAATAAAAAAAGAATATGACACAAAGAAATCATCATTACAATTATACAGAGAAACACTTCAAAGATATTACAAGCAGATGGAGAAATAGGATTTTTTAAAGTATGATGTTTCCTTAATAAGAACTCCATCTGGAATTTAGTTTGCAGCTTTTTCTAGTTTCCATAGAAAACTGTTTGCATATCTTAACACAATATAGATTATTACCGTGTGTCCACAAAATTTACTAAAGGAGTGATCAAACTCTACCCAGTAAAGGAATTTGAATTCTTCACACTGTGTGTTAAGTTCAAATTTGTGTGTTCAAATCAAAAAGAGATTAATTTTTTTTTCCTTTCTGGCAATCCTGAAAACTGCATACAAGGGTAAATAAGAAAGAATTATGAAATCTCAAATATACTTCCCTTCCTAATAACCAGTCCAGTTTCCCAAATATATCTTGGAAAACTGCCATCACCAGAACTACAAACCAGAGTTGTGAATATCTGTTTGTGTGGTTTGGTTGCCAAAAAAGGATCAAATAATGGGTTGCCAAAAAATGATTAAATAATGAAATAAAAACTACTTTGACCTAAAATGAACTTTTCTTTTTTCATTTCCTTGGGGAAAAAAACACACAAACCAGTGTAAATTGTTTCAAAAAATCCTCCAAAAACCCCATCAAAACACGTTAGCATAGGATCTTTTTTTGCTGAAAAATAAGGTAACTAGTTTTAAACAAGTTACCAGATTAAATACAAATGCTTCTCTCAGTGTTTGTCATTCTGTGTCCTGTCTTTAAGGAATTTCAGTGCTCCTGACCATGCCCCATTGTTAACATTTCATCATCTCTGAGATGGAATGAAATGCTGCTGTGGGGAATTGTTATTCTGTACCTTGCTGGAGAGCACTAGACTGGGCTGGACTCTCTGCTGGAGGAGCAGCTTTTCTGTATGGCAGTTCTTTGCTGCATTTATGTGCAGTTTTCTAGCTCATATCAAAATGGAATAGTGACAATTTATTAAAAATTCACACAAGCATTTCTGTGAGTTCACACTCTGTTCTTATCACAGATGGACCCAAATTGCAAAATCTGGATCCTGAATTAAATATTCTTTTGCTTTGGTATGTCAGATGCAAGGTCTTGCCTTCACCAGGAGAAAAAAAAGAAAAGGAAAAAGGAAAAAACCCCAAAAGGTGTGTTCTTATTTTGAATTAGTTCACTAAAGGTTAGATCCTAGCAAAAACAAAGAAACTAATTTTTATTTGGCTTCTCTATAGTCATCAGCTCAATGTTTAACTTATTTGAAGCCTATAAACTGCCCTGTTTTCAATGGAGTATTGTGCATCAATTGCTCTGAGTTATGGGTACCTATTTTCTTCAGTGAGGAAAATATGCAAGTATCTCAGCAAGGCCTAGTTCTGACCTCAAAAAACCCCCAGAAATATTAAAGCACTGGATGTTAAGATACTCATCCATTGGGTTGTGCTGCTAGTACATCTCACATTGTTAAAGGCAATATCAAGGCCGGATCCCAAGATGACAGATATCACTCAGATCTCCTGTACCAGGGGGAGAACAAAGAAATTCTGCAGAAGGCATTACGATTTTGCTCCTCTGCATGCAATGATAGGAAGACAACTCATTTTGCTTGTGCTGCTTAGTGATCAGGACCACTAGTGATAGCATTTTTCATGCTGTTATTTTTGGACAGTCTGTGTGTTATGACATAAGGAAGGGAACATGAAGACCAGACAAACTGCAGCATAAATGAGATGAATATGATGAAAACATTTAAATTCTGACATGAACTTAACAGTTCTTCTGTGCTCAACAATGCTTGAAATAAGGTGAACATGTTTTGCAGTACTGCCAGATCCCATAATATCACCTAGAACCATTAATGAGAAGGGCTGCTCTCTCTGAAGATTCCTACAATCACATCCTTCCACAGAAAGTTTAATGTTTGGTAGTTTGTTAGGAAGAAATGTGTTTTAAAACAGAGTTGGAAATAGAAAATATGATTACGACACAACTGTGCAGAAAGAGAATGGCATAGAGGATGTCACACAGAGGAGACTAGGAGAACTCAAAACAAAAAAAATCAAACTTTTTCTCTGTGTTACACTCAGCTTCTTAACAGATATCTCAGTGGGACTGTATTGGTTTATCTTCAATCATACCTAAAGATCCTTCTGTCACATTCTGAACCATGCAAAGAGTAAAATACATAATGCCATGTACAGTTAAAATTCAACAGGTCACAAATACTGCAGCCAAGGCCAAAATCTTTGGATTGCGATGTCAGCTTTACGATAGTACTTTGTAGCACTGAAGTTATCTATTTCCATTTCATAAGCATTTTTTATTTGTTATGCTTTTTGTATGCCTTTTGAAGTCCAGAAAACCTTTCAGCACAGCATGCTATATCACCAGACAATTTTTCCTTTAGAGTTTTCTTTGAATATTTCCTGGAAGATTGTCATAATGAAATTTGTACTGTTCCATCATTTATGTTTTTTCCCTGTGCCAAATAGATACATACTAATAAAATACAGTATATGTCCTCAGTATCACCAAGCAGAAACACACAAACTAATAAATGCTTACTAAGTTTACCATATGAGATCATTTAAATTATGTTGAAGTGATTCCACTCCTCCAAATTCATTTAAACCCAGCATAAGTCCAGAAGAAATTAGAAAGAAGCCAAGACCTACAGGAGATCAATAGAAAATTTTAAAATTAGAGTTTTTGAATACAAACTGCTGACAAAGACTGCAAGCCCAAAAA
>VWZF01000179.1:1056787-1101808 GCA_013396755.1 Sclerurus mexicanus | reverse complement strand
AAAAAAAAAAAAAAGGAAACCAGTTAATGGCTTTTCTAAGTAAACATCTTTTTTAAATATGAAATCCAGCCCTATCTGTCAGTGGAGATATAATCTTTTATATACGTTGCAGTTCTCAAAAGAAACAAACAAAATAAAGAGAGAGAAGATAATGCACTACAGCAATGACTTTTTAAAAATGCAGTTGACTAAATATTGAACATTTGACACCTAGTACTGTGACGATAGACTTTTTGTCAGAACATCTTCTTTCCTTGCTTTTATTTTTAAGCAGTGACTAACTATAGAAGCAGCACTGCATTTATGCTACCATAATTAATGTGGTGACAGCTTTTCCATTATAAATTTCTGTTTTAAGGGATTTATAACTCATCTGCAGAAGACTGTTGCAGGGAAAAAAAAACAACTTTCTGAAGTGCAAAGATCAAAGATCACATTAAACTTCATGTTTAAAAGAAAACTGTACCTTTTTTCTTCAGCACAGCAAGCCAAAAGTTCAAAACAGCCATGAAAGGATAAATGGATCTGGTCTGCTTTATTTTGGCTTCACACAGGAAGAAGTGATAGACTTTATATGTTTAATAGTAGATATTAATATCAGAAGAATATTAAACTGATTTTGAAGCAGCATGGAGGCTGGTATTTAGCATCACAATTTAATTTATTTCAGTTCCTTGCAAGACAAAAGAGTCTCCTAAGAGTTTCAGAAATAACATTTTAATTTAAATTTGGGGTAAACATTGACTTCATAAGAGATATGATTTTGCCCCCAGCAGATTGTACACAGCAAAAATTCAGTTTCATCAAAAGAATGTTTGGGTGATAGGATAAATAAAGGTTTACTTAAATGTTGAGAAGAATGAAAATACTAAATAAAGCAGACAATTAAAAAATGTTAAGATTACCTAAAGTATATTGTTTAAATTTTGCTAAACAAAACAAAACAGCCCTTCTAAAGCACCCCTATGTGTCTGTATTTCCACTGAAGTCTGTATTTTTGCAAGGCTAAAACTGAAATGCAAAGATAGCTTTAAAAATAAAAACAGGAAGGGATGAATTTCAGAGAGACAAACTATCAAAGAGAGATCTCTAGCATTAAAAAGCATTATTTAATGCTATTTAATCACTAACATTTTTGTAAGTTGTTTCTTGTACTGTTTTTAAATATGTGCAGTAGTTTTGCTGTTACAAAATATATATAAAATAATAGGTCATAAATCATTAAACCTGATCATATTTTTTCACTTAGCATGTATGTTTTATTTGTGTGATGGACTTTTTTTCAGTCTGTCTCTAATTATACTAAGTTGGTTCTTTTTCCTGTAGTTTATTTGACTTCATTCACCACTTCTTAACATATGCCATATTGAGGATGTGATATAACTAACAAATTGCGCGGCCACCTTGAATATTGTGTGCAGTCACCACAATATAAGAAAGATATTCAGTTCTTAGAGAGTGTTCAAAGGAGGGCAAAAAAGATGGTGAAGGGCCTTGAGGGGAAGCCATATGAGGAGTGGCTGAGGTCACTTGGCATGTTCAGCCTGGAGGAGACTGAAGAGAGACCTCATTGCAGTTACAACTTCTTTGTGAGGGGAAGAGGAGAGGCAGGCACTGTGATGACCAGTGACAGGACCCAATAGAATGGCTTGAAGTTGTGTCAGGGGAGGTTTAGGTTGGATATTAGAAAAAGGTTTTTCACGCAGAGGGTGGTTGGGACTGGAACAGGTTCCCTAGGGCAGTGGTCACACCACCAAGCCTGACAGAACTCAAGAAACCTTTGGATGATACTCTCAGGCACATGGTGTGACTCTTGGGGTGGTTCTGTGCAGGGTTAAGAGTTGGACTCGATGATCCTTGTGGGTCTCTTCCAATTCAGCATATTCTGCAATTCCGTGTTCTCTTCCAAATAAAATAAAATTTAAAAAAAAAGGCACAAACAAATAATAATAAGATTTTAGTGTTTAAAAATAATTATGTTAGCTCTAGCAGACCCTTGGGGGAAAAAAAATCCATACTTTATTTTGGCTGTTTCCTTAGCTATCTCTGTTTGATGACTTCATGAAATATACAAAAATTCTGCATGCCAGCTGTACTTTATAAGCACAAAAGAGATCCACCTTCCAGATGCACATAAAATAAATCCTACCACATCACTTCCCCACCAAAGTCACATGCACTTTTTGGCTTTTTGGGAATCAGAAGCAGGGCCCAGAACAAATCTAAACCACTCACTTGAATGATAACAACAATGAATATATACAGATTTTGTAACTTATCTTGTTCTACAGAAAAGGTTAGATTACCTAGTCTGTACTCTCACATATTTTATCAACTTACATTTGATCACTACATTTGGTCACTACATTTTATCAACTTACTCTTCTCAAATGTTTAAATATCTAAATTTAGGACTCCAACAGAAGTGCTCAAAGGCCCTGTGTTGAGCTAGGGTGTTTATCACATAAAGTCTTTTACTCTTTCCTTATTCCAAAGATTCCTGCTCCTGTAGCCAGACAAAGGGATAATTGCTTCAGCCTGTACTGTTGCTCTACCTTTAAAGAAGGAGGAAGGTGGGAATACACAGCTGAATGTAATGTCACCTCCAAACGCAGAAGATATATCCAAATCAGATTTCATCTCTTAAGCACTTGGGTCAAAACACTTTGAAGCTCATCAGTGATCCTGTTTACAACAGGGGAAATCAAAGCCTCACCAGTGTCCAAGGCCCTTTATATGATACAATACTGAAATGATTTCTATTGCTAACCTTGCTGTTATTCCCCATTTCCTGTATATAAAATAGTGACTTCAAATACAAGTTCAAATATAAATAGCAAACTATTTTAACCCAGGAGTCAAGCTATTCTCACAGAACACCATAGAGGTTAGTAGAACTTCCACAAAGAATAGTTTTTGGTCTTTCCATAGTTTTTGACACCTAAAACACACATAACTTTTTTAGCATGGGGCACATGACTCATCTTCAGGAGAAAGTGGCTGTAAGAGGTGGTGGCAGAAATTCCTCCACTGTGATATATCTACACTGGTATGTACCTTCCTGCAGCTGGATTAGTCCTGTCTCTGCTGCCTGTCTTCCTTCAGCTGCCTGACCTTTGACAGGTGATGTTACAGGTGTTGTAACTGTAATGAGGTTCCCCTCAGTAAGTACCTTTCTACCTACCAGGCTGAAAGGTATCAAATGGGAAGTAATGTGCCTCAGTAGGTCTGTTATTTTTGTATGTCAGGGATTAACTCAAACACTTCAAAAGCAAAAACTGGGAGAGGAGGGAAATGTCTGGAAAAGTAAATCTGGTTGACTCCTGCTGAGTTTCTGGAATGTCAACTATTATTACAGTTGTACTTAGTAATGTGTGTCTCATAGGTCCCACTGTACTACACTCTAAATGGGAGACGAGATCCCTGACCCAGAAAGTTTCCATCTGCTTTTAAGTTTTGGAGTATAGGGAACATGTAAGACGAGGCCAAAGTAGAGAGGCTAAAAATCTAGAATAACATGCCACATCTTAGTTTGATCATAACAAAGAACATAAAAAAATAGGTTTGAATTTTTCTTAACTGAAAATGTAACTGGAGATTTTAACTCATCTGTAAGACCAGGTGAGTTAATAAACTCAAATAAAGCTCTTGTTCTCATCTATCCTATTTCAGAAGGGCTGATCATTGCAAGGGCTTACAATCCAAAAGACAACTACTTAGTTTGGTCCAGAAGCTGTAGTGTACATTAATACCAATTTAATGAATATTATAATGGTAAGGAAGGAAACATTTAAGAAATGCAAACCTGGAAGGTCCATCCTTTATGATTACTGATCTGTATGTGTCCTTCCCTGTACATTAGTGTGGCAAAGCCTCTTATAGCAGCAGCTGGCTTGATGACATGACATATTGCAAGTTATGTTCAATCCCTTATTACTGTCAGCTGATGAAAAAGCAGAAGAGATGAGTTTCATAATATGAAACTGGGAGAGTTTTAACCTGGCACTGTGATGGCGGGTTTGTTTAAGTCAAAAGATAATAGTCAACTAGGACATCCATAGGTAATGGCAGGTTCAAGTCTGTGCTTTATATTTAAATCCCCATCATCCAGGGTATTTTTCCCTAGCCATGGGACTCTCTTAATCACTTCAATGGTGTTAAGTATTTGCAAACTCTGAGGAGAGACCAGAAGAAATGTCTTATGTACACATTGAGTGTCCCCACCCATCAAGCCATAGGGATAAGCACAGAGGCATGGGAATGTGCACATCTGCATGTGTGAACACAGGCACCCATGTGCATGCAAGTGTTTAGGGATGTCACATCTGCACACCACCAGGAGTCAGTGCCTGGCTTTGATACCACTTCAGAAATCCACAGAGGCTGTCGCACCAAGGCAGTGGGTGAGCTGAGACCCCATGAAAGCGTGATATGTGAATGGTTGTTCATCATTCTCCCACAACAGTGGCGTGCACATAGACTGTCTGCATTTATTTATTTATTTTGACGGCATTGCTCATGGAGGTCTAAAATCATCCTAAATGAAACATTTGAATAAAAATGCCTGAGAACTGTCAGCACGCAATTCCACTCTGTATTCTTTTCTAAGCTTTGCATCCAGCCTTCACAGTACAGATGCTTGCAGTCTGGTGTGTTATAACTTGCTTTTATTTTCAAATAGTGCATTTGTCAACATTTTAGAGCCATCCAACCTCCATCAGGACATAACGACAGCTGATCACAGGTTTTAAATAGCTGCCTGATATTTGGAAATACAGCTTTCTAAGTGTCCATGATTAACTCTGTGATTCATTCAAAGCTGAAAGAAGGTAGTGACTCTTCTCTGATGTACCAGGGATATGAAGAGGATCTATTTTTAAAAATCTCTGACTAACAAATTGTAAAGCAAGGGAGAACATTTAGCATGTTTAATGAGTGACCACTACATAGGAAGGTCAGGTATCATCATACAGCCAGTGAATCATGGAGGTGTCCTTCACCACTGCTCAACAAGCTAAGGCTGCATTATCTATAAAACCTTCAAAGAGCATTGGCAACAAAACAAACCAAAGCCCAGCAAAGGTCTTTGGTCCCTAACCTAGAGGTAAGTGGAGCTATGCACACTTGCAGTAGCAAGATCTGAGGCCAGCAAAGCACCCAGGATATGCTGGAAGTATATCAGGACACTCAGTACAGAGTTGTTGTGTGACTGATCCTCACAGGCAAGAGAGCACAAGTAATTCAGTCCTGGTTGTGCAGCCTCGAACCCAGGCTAGAGGCACAGTTAGTTCACACTCAGGGCCGTGTTCACAGCAATATACTATTTCTATGACCAAGTCAACATCTGTATCTAGTGGGGCTGTAGACAAATACGTCACTCAGAGCTAGCTTAGTGTTCTCCTGAGAGTGTACCATTGTAAAATTTTGTCTTGCTTCAGTGGTGGCAGGTTCAAGTTCAAGATTCAGAAGTTAGATGCTGACTTTTTTATGTCTGACTTACTGCTTCAGTTACTTACTGATCCCTACTCCCTACTGAATCTACAGGAGTCTGCCTCACTGGAGATATTCAAGAACTGTCTGGATACAATCCTGTGCCATGTGCTCTCCGATGACCCTGCTTGAGCAGGGAGGTTGAACCAGATGACCCACTGTAGTCGCTTCCAATCTGACCTGTTGTGTTATTCTGTGTGATTCTGGGATTCTGTATAACTGTTTGCTTTAATTCCACAATATTTTTTACAGATGTATTTTTTACAGAAGTGGCAAAAAAGTAGATACTGAAATCAAATTTTCTAGTAAACTTTGAAAACTGAGGTAACATACCTGAAGTAAATTTAGTGCTTCTTTGTATTAAATTGTTTGCAGATTGTGAAAAGTAACTATTTTTTATAATTGGCTATTTAAGAAACAAAGTACAAAGAAACAGTCATAGGAGGCCACATGAGACAATGAATACCAATTAACTCTATTCTATAACTCAGCAATTCAGGATGGTTGATCTGACATATTTTAACAGAGGTATTGTAACTAATTTTAAGTGTGGTGGTAAGAGAAAGTATTGCTTAAGTAACTTTCCTAAACTAACTTCTGTTTATTCTTTACATAAATGATGACCAAGGTCAATGTCCTAATGTTTCATTACAATTGAGCTTTGCATATTTTTTATTTAGCATGGTTTTGAATGACAGGATGACCCATTACCATATTGCTCACTCAGGCCTCAGTGGCCACCAAAAGGAAGGTTTTGGTGCTCATCTACCAGGAGAAAACTGGTTTAAATTTTGTTTGACCAATCCCTGGCAATTTGGAGATAGGAGCTTGCAGTCATCATACATATCCCTTCCCTTAATGCCTAGATTTCAAAATCTTGACTTCATTTGGTACTGTATCTCTTACACAACTTAAATATCTTTCTAATGTCCTCTAAAAATGTCTAGAATGCAAAAAAAACCTTGTCATGCTATGATCATTGATAATAAATGACAGCTGACTATAAGATACTGCCAAAATTCTTTAATAAAAGTCTCCTATTTTAGCAAGCAATATTATCCCATATAAAAAGAAACTCCAGCGTATTCCATGCTATTCCCTAAACTAAGGGAAGACCATTCATTTATATATTTTTGGATTGTTTGCCTACCAGAGAACAACGCTAGCCATTTGATTCACTGACTGATTTCAGATTCCACTTTCTTAACAGATCCCATGGAATTAAAGACTAGCATCATGAGTATGGTTTAGTACAGAAATAGTTAATCTTAAACATCACCTGCCTTGGTTGCTGAAACCTCTTCAAGTCTTTTTAAGATTATAATCTGTTTTGAAGGACCTCTATCAATGCTAAAATGTGGACAGGTCCAAGGTTCCTTCTATCTGGAAATGAAAATTCCTTCTAGTTCATGCAGTCCTGTGATGTACCCAGCTCTACAGGCTGAAAACCCTTTGTGTGATGACCATCTGCCACTGCTGCCCCCAGTAGTGCTAATTCCCTGCACACCTGGGGACAAGGGTGAAGCTTCTTGCATGATTTCAGAGTGGCTGTGAGGTGCAGAGACAAACAGAAGCTGCAACAACAGGTTTAGTAGTGAGGACTTGGAGGCCAAGAAACCACTGGAGGGCTCCAGAGCTAGGGTACCAGCCTTGTGGCCAGGGCCTCCTCTTTTTGCATGAATCAAAATGGAAGGGAGAAAGCAGAAGCACTACCATTATATGAGCCAGCATGGGACACATGCAGATCTTAATTAAAATGCTATATATACTTAATAAAAGAAAGATTAGGTGTCTCTTTGGACATCTGCAAAGGTCACTGTTCTCATTTTTCACTTACAGAAATGGTTCCCCACTATGCTGTTCCTCATGTTGGCACAGCCCACTCTCCCTGCAAACACCTTGCATGACACAGCTCCTTCTTGGCTCTAATTTCCTGTTTGTCCAGTGCCACCATCACCAGCAGTGATAGTTCTGACTTCCAGCATTCTCAGCACCTGCTCTCATTTTCTAACCTATTGACCTCATTCCATTCATATATCTTAACACTCTCTTTTCCCTGTGGGAAGGGACTACTGGCAATAATTTAGCACCAATCTCCAGCATTGACAGAGAGAAACAACTTAGCAGTCATGTTGACTATCGATTAACATCAATCCCTTCATTCTACACTTTGCCATGACTGCCTCATAGAACATTAGACCCTTGCCATGCTGTGTTGAATTTACCTCATTGTAGGTCACTGGATCAAGTGCACAAACCAATGTAGAAGCAGGAAGCAGAAACAAGGTTTTCTCCTTACCAAGGATGTACCTATAAATAATAGCCCACAGATTTAGACATTTTTCTGCTTTCTGTCCTCCCATCAGATTCATATTTTGCCTGTAGAGTAGATGACCATCACCAAAGGCTTCTCTGTAGACTGCCAAGGACTATAATATCCTGGGAAAGACAATCTGAGTATCATCAGGGTGAGAGGAATATTAAACCAGATTTCCCTCATTTTGATTAATGCTTCTTCTTTACCTGTAGTTTGGAAAATATTATTTTCTTTTTCTGTGCTGATGTATGATAAACAGGTCTAATTTGCTCCCAACTTGTCTTAGATTTAAGACAGATACCAGAAAGCTCCACTAGCTATGACAGCCAGTGCCTCAAGGCACAAGACATAAGACACAGAGCGTTGACCACGTCTGCAAGTGCAGGAGGGGTGGTTGTACAGAGCACAGCACTGTCACCTGGAGGCAACTGGGGACACTGAACAATTCAAGTCCTGCAGTTCTTGTAGTTTATGTGGACAAACTGGCATTGCTTACCATTATCCAAAACTGATGTCTGCAGGAGCAGAGCTATGCAGATACATAGTTATGCCTGTCTGTGGGATTGCTTATGGTGTTAGACAGATGCGTTCTCTCCTAGACGCTTCCTTCCCCTGCAGCAGGGAGGGTGAAGGAGAACAGTGCACAGGCCTGAGCCACAGCAGCTTGTGTGCTGGAACAAAATCAGGGACAAGTTCAGATGTTCAAGTTCAGTGCAGTGGCTTTTGTACAGCAATACTTTGAATTCCCTCCTGGTTCTCTGTCTGCATTCTCCCCTAAGAGGCATTCTCTCTTTACCAGGGATGGTATAAGAAAAAACATTGAATATTGTGAAGCTTGCAGACATTTGGATAATGGGGGTGTGCAGCTACCTCAGATGCATTGTTAGAAACCAGAAAACACACTGTTGATTTGTTACAAAATACAAATTATTTGCCTTTATAGGTACACGGTTATATATGGGTTAACCCCCTCTACATTTAGCAATAGATTAAATTTTTCTTTCCTACCATCTGTCCCAAGGTAAAATATTTTGAAGATTCTTCAGGAAATTGTTTCATCCATCCCAAAGTTCTGTCAAGCTAAAAATTACATTTTTTTCCTCCATTTTACAAAATTAGAGGTGTAGTTTTACCATGACAATAAATGAGGAGCACTCGAGAGGAAGAGACAGACTGCCTCCTACAAAACCTACCACACAAAATAAAAATACATACCTTTATACTTCATAGCAAGAAACATGTTTTTTCATTAAAGACTTAACTCCATATAAGCAATAACATCAGTTACTAGGCCTAAATTAAAATGGCAACATTATGAGTCATTCTCATATAAGCTAAAAACAGTGTGAAATACTCTTTCATCTGTGCATCTGGTTAAATGAACCGATAATGGGCTTTGTTAAAGTGTGGCTGCACCTTGGTGACAGGTCTGCTCCACTGAGGCTGGGTGACTGCTTTTGTGTACAAATGAGGCCCAACCCCAGAAATCAGCTGCTGTACAGAAACCAGAATTAGTTACCTGACAACATCATGTTAAAACCAAAGACAATAACAGGATGAGTGATAAAGGCAGAAGACTTCTCATATCAAAGAATTTGAGTTATCAGTGTTCAAATCACAGAAGATCACAGAATATTCTGAGTTGGAAGGGACCCACAAGGATCATCGAGTCCAACTCAAACAAATGGTCCATACAGGAATCAAACCCACAACCCTGGCATTAACAATAAGCTCTAACTGAGTGAGCTAATTGCAGGGTAAATGATGTAGTGGAAGCAAAAGTCATGGCATAATTGACACCATGAAGTACATTCCATGTGCAGTTGCACACAATATCCAGTCCATTCAGGGGTGATATGATGGTGAGAAGTAGCATCATTTTTATTAACAAATTAAATTTCTTAAATCATATTTACCTCAAGCTGGAAATCACCATAGCCATCACAAAGTAATGAAGTGATCTCCAGCAGCCGTGTTCACATGTACATTTGGGGAGCAGAAAGAATTGAGGTGCTTTTCTCCTTTGTACTTTCTGATGGAAACCAAGCCCATGTCTGTCCCCCAGAGACCTTTGTCTGGGCAGTTCTGTGCTTTATTAAAGTCCTATAGCACAGCATTTAAAAGTCTTATACTTGGAGCTCATCATCTGACAGTACTATGGAAAAGGTTATTGTGAATGCTTGGAGAGTGTTAGTCTGTGCTACGTACTATTCACACAATATCAAGAAATAGTGTCTGCCATGTAAATTTGACCATCTTAAGGTCAGATGAAACAAATAGGTAATAATACAACAAGCAGTACAGAAAAACTAACTAAAAGCTCTTCTGCACCAAAGGTTACCAATTTGTCACTTTTCCAGAGGAAGCATTGCTTAAGAGTTTGAGAGCTGTTTAAAAGATAGAAAGAAAAAAATAGGGCTTAAGTGTCACTTACAGAGAAAAATACTGGAGTATCCCCAAGTACAGACACTGGAACTAGTTTTATTTAAAGTCATCATGAATGACCTGGAGAAGCAAGTGTGCAGTGAAATGTCCAAGTTTACAAACGGTAGTAAGCTTTACATATAGTCATGTGCAACAGAAATGGAAAGGAGACACAGAAAGGCTTCACTGACCTAAGCAAAAGTGTAAATTTCCCCTTAGAAGAAAAAAATCCCCTCCAGAACAGAATCTGCATCTGCACTAGCGTGCAGATATGGCTGCACTGATATGGCTGTGTAGGACAGAACTTGCAGACAAGGCTTTACTCCTTTATGGGAGAAGCCATTATCCATGAGATTGTAGCAAGAGATGTTCTCATTCCCAGGGGGGAAATCTCAATCTTCATTGTGCCATCAATCACAAATCGCCATATTTCAGAAACTTTAGGGCTCAAGGAGACTTCGCAGGATGAAATGTTGCATTACATAAAGAGAACAGGTTCCAGAGAGGACCCCAGTAACATTTCCAGCTTCCAGATTGGATTCAGTAGTCAGTGACACTTTATTATGTGTGAGAATACAGTGTTGTTCTATTCATCATTATATGTAAAGCAATAGTTTTTGCTTTCCAAATTTGAAGACTTGTGAGGTTCTTTTTTTCCTGAGCTATTCAAGGAATCAAAAATCTAACTCCTTCATATTTTCAGAGAATAATAAAGAGATTTGCTGTCTTCCATCTTAGTTCAAGGCTATTACTCCTGTCCAAAGTTTTCATCATTGCTAACCCAGTGTGGTATTGATAGTTATTAGAACAAGCATATTGATGAACATTTGCAAAGCTGAAGTTTTGAAGTCTGGGGTTTTTTTTAATTGATGTCACTGAATTTTTAGGAGTGGGATTTATCTTTGGATTAAGACAACTAAGTTTTGGTGTTGAAAGTGTTTAAAGTATTCAAGGAATACTTGTAAGTGTCTTGTGCTACTTTAGAGAACTTAGGTTCTCCAAGCCACTTGGAGGTAGCACAGGGCTTGCACAAGACACTGAATTTGCAAAATATGTTTTTTGAACAGCAGGTGAGATGTCTCACAAGCATTTAAAATTACACAGGATCTACATTTAGATAACTGAATCCAGATGCACATTAATCTACTCTAGAATGAAATAAACTTGAACTACAACAGCTTAGATTTAAACAGGTAACTTTTGAGAAACTGGTGTAAGATGAACTTTGTTCCTACCATATTTATTCATGTAGTGAATGTATGTTTCCTCTACATTTTCTTACCACTTTACACTCATTACATGTATGACTCTAACTACCAGTGATCTCCTGTTTCCAAATGGCCAGGCAGACCATGAGATCACAGCCCTTAGACTCACAGGCATTAAAAACATACACACGCCGCATGTATCTTGGATATGAATAGAAGGTGCAAGACCAAGTCTCCAGATAGTTTTAGTCAGATCAACCACTACACTTTAAAAAATTCACAGCAATGTTATGTTGGCTCCAGGGCAGGCACATGCTTACCCCAGCTGTTGGCCTTCCTCCCACTCACTGACTCTTCGAGTGTGCAACATCAGGCTGACTGGGGGCAGCTGGCATTCTACTCACAGAGCAGAAGGGATCCTGCTGGTAAGATTTAAAATACATGTTTTACAGCATGCCAGTGCAAGGCAGGAGCCAATTTTAGGGGATTTGGCTGATATGATATGTTTATCCTTGATGCTCTGGGGAACAAGGAAATAAGCACTGCCAAATATGCAAAT
The DNA here is from genome assembly GCA_013396755.1 of Sclerurus mexicanus. NCBI lineage: Eukaryota > Metazoa > Chordata > Aves > Passeriformes > Furnariidae > Sclerurus > Sclerurus mexicanus. Next base: position 1,089,810 of record VWZF01000179.1, on the reverse strand, counting down.
TCAAATCATTCTATTCCATACACATTTTAGTAGCATGACAGCATGCCTGACATTTATGTCCTCAACTAACCTCTATCTAGGTAATTTCTCATTCCTCAGCCCAGCCCCTTGTGATTATCAGATACAAAACTTGGGTTTTGCAATGTACCTAGAAAATTATTAATGTGGGCATTGTTTATATGTGGCTGCACAACTCACTGCAGGCAATTTGGAGAAACACAGCAACAGCGCCCTTGTCTTTCCACAGTGATATGATTTAGTTGCAGTATAGCTCATAAAATATCTAAAGAATAAAATTTATGTTGAATTTGATCTTTCTTGAACTCTTGCACTATAAAATGTATATACAGGACTATTTATTTGCACCAATTTTTTTGTATACTTCTAAACTGTCAACCTGCTAAAAAATCTGTTGTAAACAAATTCTTGGACTCCTACATTTTTCACTACTACATGACCTGTGTAATACTGTTAAGTGAAGCCTTTCATACTTTTATCTGAACTAAATGGAACATTTACTGCGGCATATTTCTATGGAATTTTTCAGCAGAAACATCTTTTCCAAAGACTGAAATCCACTTCACACAGAGATGCTTTAGAAGCTTGGTACTTAATTATTGCATGGGAGAGGGATGTTGTGTGACATCTGAGGTCATGAAGCAGCTTACAGGCAACATTCAAAAGCGTGTATGAACAAATCCAAACTAACTGTATGAACACAAGCACTCTCCACTTACTTGTAAAGCCTGACTATGAAAGAGTTCATTGTATCTGTGTGTGTGTGTGCGTGTGTGTGTGTGGGGTGTGTGTGTGGGTGTGTGCAGATACAAATGTTGGTGGCTGGCCCTTCACAGCAGACCAAAGTCAAGCAGCAAGTGAAAATGAGGACATGAAAAACAACCTGCTATGTAGTCACCTTAACTCTTTGTTATATTTTAATTTTTGTCTTTTTTTAGTGAATGAGATCAATTAGGCCAAACAAGCGAGAATCAACCATAACAAATATTCACGGTCCAACACAAACATATAACCAAGCAGCAGAGAAAAGACCCCAATAAAAATTCACATAGATGAATAACTGAAAAAAGGGAAATGGTGTACGTTGCTTAGTGTGAACATGAGTGAGATGGGGTAGGATGTGCATAGCTCAGGCTATAAAGAACTTATTCACCTGTTTAAAGCCAAGAGTTGAAAGTTTTCTACCATATCCTGGTTACTCAGAAGTTGTTTTGTAGTGTGGTTGGTATGTTGGTGATGATGCCTCTGAAGCGCTGTCAGGAAAGAGAAAATGACAATAGCTGGGACTCCCTGGAATTGCAAGAAATAGCATATTTCCAGATAGATTCAGGAGGCCAAGATGGGGTCTACATGACTGCAGAGTTTTCGTTCCCCTTCTACCTGGGGTGATTCACCTCAATCACCATCACTGCTTAAAATGCCACCCTGAGTGACCACAGAAAGCCACAAACCCCCTATTTCTCACTGTGGCTGAACCACAGTGCTTGTTTCCTGCCTCCTGACATTTCCTTATATAAACTGGAGCTCAGGGGATTCCCTCTCCTATTGCTTTTAAAAGAGCTGTTTCTAGGCTGTCCTCACTTTCCTCTTCCTGGCCACACTGCTGTCTATAATGACTCTGCACTTTTGACCTGCAATTCCCAGCCTTTTTTTTTGTTCTTTGTTTTGGGTTTGGAGTGTGTGGTTTTTTGGGTTTTTTTTGTTTGTTTTTTTTTTTGGTGTTTTTTTTTGGTTTTTTGTTAAAAAAAAAAAAAAAGAATTTCCAGCTGATTTTCTTATACTATCTAGTTTCCAAGATGCTAATATATAATCTTGCAGATTTTTCCAGTGCCTTTGGTTCTCTGAATATAACTCAGAGCAGAGATGCACAAACCAGAAAGAATTAGAGTCTTTCCTTATGGATTCCTTACTGCAGCTGAGAGGCTTTACATATCAGCCAGTTCCCAACTGGGAATCTCCTACCCCATACCACTGTAGGCTGTAAGCTCCCATAGTCATACCAAACCCTTTGAAAGCTTCACAGTCAGACACCTCATCCATCACATGGATCAAACTCAGCTGGAGCTCAAAGGAAAAAGTCTTCAGGTTGATTTTTACAAACAAACAAATCTCCAGTATGATGTGAGAGCAGGGAGGGTGCTTTTTGAGCCTGGACTTTGGCTTTGCTGCTCAGCTGACATTTTGAGAGTCAACTGGCCCATGCTCAGGCAGTTATATACATTAAAGCATTCAGCATGCTTCTCCATCTCACAAATGCTTGAAAACCATAAGACAAAGATTACAAGTTTTGGAGCAGGATATAAGGTTTACCCAAATTGACTGAAGTCAGTGAAACATTCCTAATTGATTCTACTGACCTTTAAGCTGGACTATTCTCAAAACATTTCAAGGCATTTTTAAAGCTTTGGGAAGCTTTAGCGAATAATATATCAAGCAAGTGCAGTAAAGCAAGCTGGGAGGAATTTGGAAGGTATGAAGGCATCTGGCATTTTAGGACCATGTGTCAGAGACTTGACACAGTAAACAGCTGTAATAGGGAATCCCACAAAAGGAGAAGATAGTATTATTTACCTCAAAAAGAAACAGAAAAGGTATTAGTATTGTTATACTATATCTCTGAGCTCAGAGGCCTTCTCTTGGCCCCAAGGGAAGCAAAGGATTTATTTCATCAACATGGATTTACTCTTGTAAGCTATCACATGTCTCTGTAATAAACTTACAGGACATGAAAACAACAGTGGACATGAACTAGTTGTCTTAACTCTGTCCGGAGTCCAGGCTTACTTAACTGCTGGCTATTTCTGAATACCATAGCTGTAGGAGGAAATGCTATATCCCGCATATATCCAGATAATGCATGTATATTTTAAGCTTCCTCCTGTCCATAAAAACCTAAATAGTAATTTTTTTTTTTTATCATTTAACGAAGTATCACTGAATGGGCTTCTTATGCAGTCAAGTGTGCATGTGCTTCTGTCTTGGCATTATAGAAATAGGGGTTGGGGATATGCATGGTTCAAACTGGTACCTGGTCAGACTGTTCTTTCCAGGTTTCCTGTAAACACCATGCGAGAGCTTGTAGTTCTCTAGAATCAAACATGGAGGCTGGAGGAGTCCTGGGGCCATGCTTACCCTCCCTCTGTGCAGTCAAATATTAGTGCGAAGGCAGCAGCCTTCCTCCCCATCCAGTTTCTCACCATGCAGCTGTGGCCAGAAACCCTGTCACTGCCCTCCATTGTCCAACTGGGTGAAAGGGAAAGCTCCAAGCAGCACCTGCTCCTGCCTCTGCTGAACTTATCACAGACACAGGCCAGACCTGGCAACGAAACATTAAACAAACACGTGTTAGCAACAAAAAGTCCGTGCTCGTGAGTCCCTAAATTCCGCTTCTCCTGCACAGAGCCGCAGTTCCCTCTAGTGGGTGTTGGATTCCCCTGAGACCTCACCAGTAGTTTAAAAAGACCACAGGTCGGATCTACACTAGTGTATGTGACACAGTGAAATTCTGCACAGAAATAGGTAAAGATAGGCATCTGCAAGAAATCTTGCAAGAAATCTTCAGTTATGAATATAAATGCTTTGGGCCTGAAGGATAGTTTTTTAGGATCCACCACATGGTGTTTAATACATTTATACACATGCATACACTTACATCTACGTACCCACTTCTTAGTGCTGTTTACTGTGTCTTGGTTTTTAAGAGAGCAGCATACTAGATGGCTTTTCCTTCTTATTTAGGCACTTACTGTTCACAGAAAGACATGAGCCAGAAAGAGTTTGGAACATATAAACATGACATTCCCAGACTTCTTTCACTTTGCAAAGGGAAGTCGAAAAGCTCCCCAATAACAGGATGTAGGTTTCTCCAACAGAAAACACTGAGGGAACTCCCTGGGCCTCCTAGTAAGCCCTAGCAGTTTTCTAGCCAAAATCTAAAAAGACCCGATGAGCAAGTGGGACCTTCATTAAGGGAAAGGGCAATGTGGGTGCCTCCACGTGGCCCACACGGCTTATTTTAAGCATGCATTTGTGCATGATGTGAAAGCCATGCCAGGGAAACTCATCAGCCTAGATTTCTATAACCTGCCTGGATGCCACTGGTCCCAGATAAGCAGCCATTGAAATGCTTGAGGATGACACATCACAGCAACCTTTCTGGCACAGTTCTCAGTTAGTGCTTTTCAGATAAAAACACATAAAAGAAATAAGGACACATAAACACTGGCTTCTCCTCTAGTTGAGAAAAGACAAGAACCTGAAAGAAATTTACCTGGGAAACAAAAGTAAAAAATTAGATTTGTGCCTGTGTAGTGACTGTGTGTCAAAATAAGCAGTTTAGAAGGTGGACAGCACCCATCAATTTGAAACATGCATCACTGCTTTCTGTTTCTTACAGCACAAACTGGTTTTATGCCTTGCTGTCTTGGGAGGCTGCTGCATTTCACATTATTTGTGAGTTATATACTTTTAACAGCACCTAATAAGGCATCTTCTGCAGAATCCTCCTCTGTTCATAAATGCAATCCTTTGCTTGTATATATAGTATTACATACCAAAAATAGCCCACAGCTACTACCTGTATTCTGAGTATATCATACAAAAAAAGCATAAAATAAGAGGCAGTCAGAAATAGAAATCATGGGCAAAGTAAAAAAGATTATTGTAATTCAGATTCCTGTAAATGCATTTTCTTTCCTTACACGATGTCACCCTATTTTGAGCAATATTCATACCTTATTTAGTACTCACAGGTTGAATGGGATAGACACAGGTGAGAAAAACTGGCTTTCCAAAATGCCTGTAAGGTTTCAAAGAAAAAAACATCTGGTTTGGAACTGAAATGAACCCTCACACATTTAATATAACCAGTCTGAGGGGGTTTAATATGAAACCTAACCCCTTAAATTTATAGAAGAGAGTGAGAGATTTTCATGAGCTCTGAAAGAAATAGGACATTTTGCCAGTTTGTACCACAAAAAGTGGTAAGTGTGGGTGAATGGTGAAGATCAGGAGAATGGTTATGTGGGGAAGAGTGTTTTTTGTGGTCACCACTTCTCATCCATTTTTGCTAGGGCTCTCTGTCCGGGAGGCCTCAGTCTTGTCTTTTCCACATCCCTGCCTCTGAAGTTTGCTCCTGTTTTCCCCCCCGGCTGATCCCACTCCCCCTTGTATAAGCTGGGCAGTAAGGAGTAAAGCTACCCTTGCACTGGCCTGCTCATGAAGCCTGGCTCCCCTCTCACTCATCTCCCATCACTTCTCCCTACTCACAGGTCTTGATCCCAGGAGTTCAGATTTCTAATTTCTTCTCTGAACTCCTCAGCCACTTGCAACACCCTGACCCTGGGCACCTCACTCTCTTCTCCTTATGTCCTTGACTAGCACATCTCAAAAGCTCCACTTGTTACCAAGTTCTGGTCCTCTCTGCTGTCTCTGTTTTCCCTCTCTCCAACCTTATCTTCTACTTTCACAGTCCTTGTCCACTGTTTCTACGCTTTCTTCACAATACATCGGCATCTATACTATCCATTATTTAATTTCTTACTTTACAGTCCCAGTTTCCTGATCCAGCAAGTCCCAGTTAATGCAGTGAATGAATCCAGTCATCATAATGAACTTTATCCGAGTTTTTAAGTCCCAAGGAAAGCCAGGGGAAGAATGACAAAGAAAAAGCTCACAGAGATCCAGCAGAGACCTTGTTTAGCCTCTTTGGTTTTGTTAGGAGTGAGCTTTATATGCCTCAGGGGATCATGCCAAAGAAACCCCTAGGAACAGAAATCACTTTTCTCTGCTGTCCTGGAGTAGAATTGTGGACGAATGAGTCATTTTGCAGATCAAAAGGTCTGGGAATTGTTCATGTTTACAAGAGACGTGGATTACAGATCTAAGCTGAAAACACACTGATTAGACAGGAGATCAAAGTAAGAACATCAAATACATCTGACCCAGATGTAAAATGGCCACAAGGGCCTTTACAGTTTTGTCATGTTATGCCAAGCCATATTTCCATTTAAAAACAAACAGTACCTTATCTGAACAGAATGGGACATCACAGACGAATGCAAGTTTCACCATTTTGCTTAATAATATGTAGTTTCATTTCTTTATCCAGGTGCTTGAATGCATAACATCTGTTGCTTTCATCCCTAATTCCCAAATGTTCCACTGCCAAGCTATTAAGGATGGAAGTTTTACAGATGCCATGTGCTCCTAGTTCAAGTATATGTCATTTCACTATTGTTGCTGAACTGCTTTGTCCCCCCAGGGAAACCTGAACAGATCTGCAAAGAGACACCAAACAAACACACCCTGCATAGCTGCATTGGCTGCGTTCACTGTGGAGTCACCTGAATGTTACAGGAGGACTGAAGGGAAACCAGCTCTGGGGAACCAAATCACAGATTCATTCTACCATCTAGTACAACAAGCTCCTGTACCTCTACTTCAGGCCAGTGCCACCATAATGAAGCAGGATGGATAACTGTGGTTTTCAAGCAGATATTAAAAGCAGATTCTGTAACATTAATGCTTATTTAACTATGCATGCCACAGAATAAGTGTTGACAATACAAATGTCAATCAAAGGATATCAAAATATCAAGAAGTGCAAATGTGTAATATTTTTTAGTAATACACTTAATGTTATCTGAATTGTTAATTGTGATTTTTAAATGATCAAATACCAGCTATTGTACAGCAAACCATTATATACATAATGCATGTAGCATACAGTCTTCTTAGTGGCAATTACTCCAGCATCTGAAGTGTCATTCCATAAAATGATATGACTTTCCTGAAGTTTTGCCAGCTATGGATCTGAAAAGGTTTTCTGTGTTTTTCTTTTACTCATTTCATTCCATTAAGTTAATCAAAATAACAAAATAAAAACAGTCTAAGTAATGAGGTCTTGATATTCGGAGCAGGATATCTTGATGTCAGGGCAAGAATCAGTTGCAATTTTAGGAGCACTCTAGTAGAGACATCTAATGTATATAAGGCAAAGACTGTGTATGATGTGAAACATCAGAATCTGGCATTTATGAAGAGAAGTGTTTGAATCATTTTGCTAAAGGCAGCGGTAATAATGACAACTACCTATTAAATACCTGAAAGTGTCTTTTATAGTGTCTTAGAGGATGCAAGAAGAGTAAAGTTTCAAAAAACCTCAGTATTGGTCAGCACGGAGGAGACCACACAGAATGAATGCATCATCTGCTGGCCAGAGGCACAAATTACTCAGTGAGTATACAGATGAAGTCAACATGAACTGACGGGGCACTCACAGGGTAAATCACCATTTAACAACACTATTAAGTTTGTACCTAAGCAGGAAATCACAAAAAAGGGAAGATTTTGTAATGGTCATTACCTCCTCAGCTGGAGTGAGACTAAAATGTATTTTGTGCTCTTTAGCGATAACCCATGACCATTTTCATCATTAGATTCCAAACTAAACACAACAAATTAATAAAAAGCCTATAAATCCTAAAACCTAACAAAATTCTACAGTGAAGATAATCTGATGCCAGGTTGCAGTAGGCAAGCAGGCTAAAGCTATACAAAAGATAGTGAACACAAATGCTTGGATTTAAAGAGAAAAAGAGGGGGATATGCCATTTCCTGCAAAACACATTCTGTGCAACCATGTTTGCTGAGTTTCATCTGCAGGACTTGCTGCGTTTACTGCTCTCTGCTTCATACATTGTGAAACCCTTTTCTACAGAGGAAGTGGAAACAGGTAGGTTCAGTTACTTTTGTGGGTTATATTTGGTGAATTGCTATATTCTGCAAGAATCTAATTCTTTTTTGGATGCTTTTCCTTCTGTTAGGATTTTTTTAAGGAACAGTCAGCAAGTATTGGGTGACAAGAACATAGCATTTTTCCAGTGTAGTTCAATTACTCTAAGGTCTAAGAGAACTAAGGATCTTCTTTTCTTCTATTTCACCAACTTCTTGTCTCACTGAGCAAGCACACCATACTATAGTTTTGTCTAGTGGTAAGTGCAGGAAAGGAGAATATCCTAAGAAGAAAGTAATTTCCTGCTGTGTTTGGTCTCTACCACTTCACAGGTGTTTTTTATTACTTAAACTATTCCTAAATCTACCCTATAAAACTGCTCTGCAATACTGAGGTCTATTTATGACTGAAGATGCTCATGTGGGCAGTGGGTAGGGGCCATTTATAGGGTTTGACTAACTCATCGGGGGCTTCATGAGGAAGGATTCAGATTGCCATGAGTTAAGGAGAAGGCAGATTTTCCACAGAACGCAGACCCTCACAGACAATTATTGCCATTGATAATTGACTAGAAAATTACTTCATAACAATGGAAAAGTAGGTTAAGATATACAACTCACTGAATTGGTAGACATATACAAACAGCATAACAATAGAATTTCATATGGAAAATATACTCCTTACATGACAAGCTTCACCCTGGAGAAATGGCATGCTAATTATTAGTAATATAGCATAACACTAAAACTACTATACAACTGATGGGATTTGGGATTAATTACCATTGTTATGTCCCATAAAATTTCTGCAAGCATAAATTTTTATCAATGTGATAAATAAGGTGTTATAAAATGTGTCTATCTGTTGGCTAAGTGGTATTCAGACTGTCTGAAGAACTATTTCCAATTTAAAAAGAACACATTTTTCTGATCTTTTCCTTGGTGAAACTGCAATGCAGATCTATCTGAAAAATACATGCTGATTATGAAGTCTTAGTGCTTTTGCATCCAAGCCTCATTTGCACCTTTAGTCTGTGATAACCTGCATTCAAATGGTGCAGCACTTCACAGCCAGACTTGATTTCCATCATTGTATACCCATTACAATGACATTTCTGCTAATTCAAGCCAAATTAAGTCTTCCTGCAGGACAAAAGGCTATAAATTTCTAAAACAGGAGGGACCGACTTTGTTTGCTGAGCAGTACTTACTCTGTTTTCTCAGCTTCACTGGCAATGTAATAGTCTTACTTTGCACTAAGTCTCCTGACACATTCAAACAAAGAAATCATCATTAAGATAGCAGTTTGTTTTGTTTTGTTTTTTCACTGATAGGTAATAGCCTTTGTGTTCAGAACTTTATCTAAGTTTTACTTTTGGAAGGGCTTTATAAATATTTTGACTTGCAGTTTTACTCAGCAGACAAACAGGCTTTGGTTAAGGTATATAAACACATTGCCAGCCCAGTTCTGAACTGCTTACTCATGTAAAGAAAGTCTGGAATCATAATAAACAACTTGTAATTTCTGTGTGAAGAACCTAATTTGGACTGGCACTGTACCAAGAGATTTTCAGTCGTCCCAGCCCAGCACTTTGGGAGGACACTTTTTAAGAGGCATTTGGCATCTGCAGGCCCAGAGATGGAGCTCCCAGTATCATCCAAATTACTGCTGCCAATCACACTCAGTCCCTATTGCGAGAACTTTCCATGTGAGGTTTTGGCTTATGAAAATACTTTTTCTTCTTATCTGCTTTATGAAGATACTATTTGCTATTTAATAACTGATATTTATTCCTCTGTTTAACCCTTATTCTTGCACTTCAGAGTTTGAGATTTCTCTTTGTGAGAGAACCAGAATAAATAAAGCTTTCTCTGTTATTCTATTCTCTAATACTCTCATTCAAATTTTCAAACAAAATCTATTTCTCTTTCTTCTCTTTTGAGCTTTTGCTCCTTTCTGAAAGCTCATTCACTCCAATATAGACGAGTCCCCAATGAGGAGGGTATTTTCCTTGGAACAGACCTCTTTAAAACATTGGCAGAAAGGTGTCTGATTTTAGTCATTCATTTTCAGTACTCTAAGGTCTCAGCCATGGTCCAGTTAAAAACTGTGGTCAAATCTCCCACTGACAGGAATGGTGACACCTGACTTGCAGAGATACCTCAAAGTGACAGGATTGGCTGCATGATTCAGGCTAGTTACATGCTGACTAGTTCTACCCCTTTGGTGGGGTTGAATCGCTGTGGATCATCCCAGTTTTTACTGGCAAGGAAAAACATCGAATACGTCTCTTTAGATGCCAACAGAAGTGAGGTAAGATGAGACCAAGTGTGGAAAAAAAGTAAGCAGCAAGCAAAGGCCTTTGGACATCGGTGGTCTGAGGAAGGAGGCAGGCTGCAGATAAAAGCAAGGAGGGGGTGGGAAGGAATGTTGCAGGTGTAGAAGGGAGGGGCAAAGAAAGCCAAGGAGTTAGGTAGAAAAAAATGACCCTCAACATCACTTTATCAGTATCATCAGTCATCTCTAAAATCTGTTCTGTGTTGGAAAGCATTTGTCAACTTTTGCCTGTCTGCATGCACAACTAATTAACTGTTTGTATTGAACTTTGAAGCTGGAGAAGAACATCTAAGTAAAATAACTTAAGGTGCATTTGCAGCTGGAAAAGAATAATAATTTAATTTGTCAGTTTTCATTGACTTCCACTAAGATATCGATTCTGAAAATCAGTTTCTACTTTAAACGGTAGTCACTGTATCTAAGAGCTTTTATGCTGGAAAATATGCTGTGACTCCTGCTAGCAGAAACAAGTATTCTACAAAATCATTCATCACTTGTCACCAGGAGATACATTACTTGCTACGAAACAATGAAAGGTTAAAGAAGTTCGATGAAGTTTAGTGTTTCTTGACACATCCTCATAAGAAAAGTTGGCTTTGTGAAAAAGAATTTTTTGTCCTGCTGTTAATGTCATCCCCTAACAAGCTTTAGTTTCATTAGAATTGGCACTTTTCAGATTAAAAAAGGGAAGAAAATTAAAAAATATCCATTTTAGAGAAATGGAAGAGAATGGAGATGGAAATGGAAATGGAAATGGAAATAGACAATACTGGGGACAATATGCATTTGCCATGTTGCATTTTATAATTTTCTCTGTCTGTTTTGTTATTGTTGTGGGAATACAGCAGTGCTGATTCCCTGAACAACAGGCTGTGTAAATTCCAGTTATGACCATATGAACAAACCTTGTATAATCAAAAGCAACTTTTTCTCACTGCCTGTATTTTGCTTGAGTTCTTGTCAAAAATGCAGCTGCCTGTCCTTACAAAATGTACATTAATTCTCAGGTTTGTTTGAACAGGTATGACATATGCTCCACAGTCCAAAGACTGCAGTTATTTAATCATTTTGGACACTTCACATTGGGGTATTTGAGCAGTTCTGCTGCTCCTGTGGTGATATGAATTTCACAGAAGCCCTAGAAAGCACAAAATGACTATGATCCCTGTGATCACTAGAGGTGTTCAGTCTGCATCAGATGCCACTGCATTCATCCAAAGACCAGGCTGTCACAGGCCTATCAGGTTCTCCAGAGCAAATAAGGAAACCAGAAGGATCATTTGAGTAACAGTGACTACGGGTGGCCACTAAGCCCACTAAGTTTCTTTGTTAAGGTCAGTGCTTCTTATTCCTGAGTCTGGTCTCCAAATGAAATGGAAAGCATTGAAGTCATGCCACCCTCTATATTGAGAGAGATGCTTTCTTACCTCAGAATGAAATAACACTATCCAAAACAGCCTATCAAGTACAGGCCTGCCCAAAGGCGAAAGTTCAATGGAGCAAATGATCCAAAAATTACACAGCTAATTCACAGTTAGGCTAGATCTAGAACTCAGAAATTACATCCCTACCTGCTCTCCACCAGACTGCCTTTTCCCATGTATTTGTTTATAGACATGTTTCTGAACATCCTACACTTTCAAAAAGGTACCTCAAAGGTGGCCCTGGAGAAACTCAGAGCAACCTTTGCTTTAATCTTGCAGAATGCAACTGACTGACACCTTGGTGTGCTGTGGTTACACACATTTCCATTCATTGGTCATCCACCCTTACTGACAGGTGTAAGTCAAAAAGCTTTGAAAACATGTTCCACGGCTCTTCCTATCGAAGGATTAAGACAAAATGTCAACATGCTACTGAAAGGACTTTTGTTGTAAGGGCCTGCTCATTCCATTTCTCTGGCATTGCCTTCACCACATATTCAGGATCATTCTAGTTTTCAGAACATTCTATGTTTTGCTCCACATGTCATCAGATCTATTTTTTCCTCTTGTCAAGATGAAGGTCCCCTACAGTTTGGATGCTTTGGTAAGAATCTTCTGCTTACTGCTTATTCATGGAGGACTGCAGAATTAGAAGCAGCGATATTTGCAATGACAAAACTTACCAGTGACTGTTTCCTACAAGTTCTTATTTTAACAAATCCCTATCATCTCCTCCTTCAACCTGTTACTAGGAATTGTAAGGGTTTTAAGGCTTTTCTAGAAGCTTAAATAAAGTTGCCAAGCTTAGTTTGTAGAATTATGACCTTTTTTTTTCCTCTTTATTTTTAAACACAAAATGTACTGCCTGTCCATTCTTTCACTGGCAAACTCAGAAGACCATGATCCCATGATAGAATCCCTGTCTACTCCAGAGAATATTGAAACCTTTTGTCAGAGGGTGACTGTTTCCTGGAACCATTTTTAAGTTCAGAAATAAACAAATTTTCCATGGAAGTTTATTCAACTGCTATTCAAAGAACATTAATTCATATAGTTGCTTCTTTTGAGTACTGTGCTTCTAACTCATGTAAACACTGTGTTCTTACTTCACACTGAGGGAAGTCCAAATATTATTACAATACAGAATGCAAGCCAATAGGGAGCAGGTACCTCTGCTGGTGATGATTTCCCTGGTAAATATCAGGCTATTTTCAGAATAATTGCAGATAACTCTTCAGAAGTACTACATGCTCTTGTTTATAGAATTCTATGAAAACTGGCAGGTTTTTAAATTGCTGTTAACAGACACATAAGTTCACAGGATTTGAAACACATGCTCTGATATAGCTAAATTCAAAAACCATGGATGTTTCCCGTGGAAGTGTGAAATGTAGAACAGGGGTCAGCATCTTTTCAAGTGCAGTGTGCCAGATTACATTATTTTCCCCAGCTAGAGGCTAAGTGCACTGGAAGGAGCTCAGTGGCAGCTACAAAATACTGCATCTGAAGGAATGATGCAGGTGATAGTTTCTCCTCTTTGTGAGGCCAGGCCGTTTGAGCCCTGAACTCAGAAAGAGCCAGGAGAGTCATCAAACATCTTGTAGCCTCTGTTCTTTATAACTGAGTGACATTCAGGACCTACTCTCCCCAGCTTTTGGCACTTAAACAGTATGCAGTTGACCCTTGCCATAGATGGAAACATTTCAGCTGTATGCAGATTTCTCTCCTTTCAGCAACACAATATACTGCTTGAACCCTCCAGGCCAGTGCTGAACCCTTTCACATGTGTACTAAAATTTAATTGCATCAGTCACAGACTGAGATTATTCATAACCTTTAAATTAAACAAGTAGCAGAAGACTAACCTCACCTTTTTTCAGGTAACAAGAATGCTGTTTGGTCTATACATATTCCAGCACCTAATTCCCTCCTTGCTGTTCTCTTACTTTTTCTAACTGCCAAATCATAAAAAAATGAAAGGAGTACACTAGACTGTGACCTTCACAAAACCATATATTTTTACTGTTCCAGTACATTCCCACAAGGTTGGGGGGGAAGAAAGGCAGCATTTAATTGACTATAGTGTCAAGACAAGGGTCTTGTACAAAACACTGCTATACTGTCCCTAATGAGTCATCAGTTTTCATTAACTTATCTGCTTCAGGTGGTGCCAGGTTGTAAATTGATCATAAAAGTGGTTCCATTAGTCTCAGTGCTCTGACAATCATGAGAGCTCCAGATGTGCCAGCAAAAATTCTGAAGAGGTTCCAGGTGTTTCTGGCCAACTCACTGCTCTGCTTGTGATCTGCATAAAACATACAGTTGTAGGCAGCAGGAACAACTGGTGATATAGCTGACTGGCAGAGGGAAAGGCTGAAAAACAGTGCGGGAGTTGTGCTTAAATAATATCTATTTGTACCCATGAGTAACTTAGTACATGGCTTTTAGAGAAAGATTATGAGCCTTTAAAAATACTTCTAATGACATTTATATCACCCTGTCAAGTATAGTGAAATGTGCATTTGTTCCTTGTGCTTTATCACATCACATGAGAGATATGTAAGCAATATATTTTTCTTCTTGAAGTATTATTTTTCAAAGAAAAGACAAAATTTTGTTCCTTTTTTTGCTGTATAGGTTAGAAATCTATGACCCAATTTTGTACTTTTATTTATAGTAACTTTGTCTACAAATCTGTAATCCACAAGCTTACAACCTTTCAGGCTTTATACGTGTAATTCATTTTATTATTGTTTTGAATTAAAATTGAGTGTAAATATAAGAATTCATAGAAAATTTGGATCTAGCCAAGATAGAAGAATGGAGTGACAGAGACTTATGAAACTCAAAAAAGACAAACCCAAACAGCTGCATTTTGGAAGGAAGAGCCTCTTGCAGTGATACTGGCTGGAGACTGATAGCTGGAGAGCAACTCTGTGGTAAAAGTCCTGGAGGTCCAGTGGGCAGCAAGATAATCATGAGCCAGTAGCACGCTGGCAGCAGAGAGGGCCAGCAGCCTCCTGGGATGCATTAGCAGAAGCAGAGCTAGTAGATTAAGGATTCACAGCAATGCACAGCAAGAGGGCAAGAGACAACAGGTGTAAGTTTGGACAAGACAGGTTCAGCCTGAATACACAGAACAATTTTACTGTGAGGACAGCTGCCAAAAGAGGATGTGAAGCCTTCATCCTTACTGGTTTTCAAGAATGGGTAAGGCAGCTACTCAGAACTCACAGTGACACTGCTTCAGCAGTTGTTTGCATGAGAAACATCCTGTAGTCCCTTCAAACCTGAATTTCCCCGTTTCTAAGATTATATTATACTGGGAAGATCACAGTTTCTGCTTTTGGAAAGCAAGCAGTGTAGGTTTATTCATTAAGTATATGACCTATTCAACACTTTAAGTGCAATGAGGCCCATACAATTAAGGTCTCTCATTTCCAGCCCCTCCCCTTAGTACCATAACTCTCTTTGAGGCAGTAACCTGAAGCATCCAATGTAACAACTTACTCTTGGAAGCTTAACAGTACCCTCTGCTGGCTTAAGAGTACCCTCTGCTGGTTTAACACCAAAGTTGTGAAAATCTGCAGCTTGACATACTGAAAGCACATCACAAACTCCTTTCCCAGAGTAGCACAGCTATGCATCTCTGCATGAGGCAAACAGTTGTGCCGTAACATTTATCACCTACAAAGGAATGCCTGAAGCAACACTGCACCACTCGGGCCACAGAGCTCTTTCCCAAACAACTGGAATTTCAGAGCTGTCATTCCATTAGGATGTCTGTCTTGTCAAATAGCCTGTCAAATGCCATCTGTGACAAGAGCTTTAACATAAACCAAAACTTATTCTGGGGACACTCTGTTTATTTTGAACATGAACAGTGTGCAATGAGTTGATAACAAAATTATGTCCTAAAAGACAGAACAGCTTGAGTCTTACTGACTCATCTTTTTCTCCCTTGCAAGCTCATGGGAAGAGTTTATCCAGCTTCTACAGCACGCAATGCAGTCAATTTCCTGTTGCAAAAGTTGACATCAGGTAGGAAGAATTTACTTTAATCACTGCACATATTATGATGATGTATAATGAAAAAAATGTAAAGTTATGAAGTAGTTCAATTGAAAGGTGTTTATCTATACTATAGCACAAAGGTCTCTATATATGTATCTACTTATAAAAGTATTTCCTTATAAACACAAGCATTGAGATGTATAGATGAGTAAATATAAAAATGGAGTAGACACAATTCTTTATTTCCTAATCTGATTACTAAAGAGAACCTGCTTCTTCAGTCCAGGCTCTTGGACAAAATTATTAAAGAGCTCCAAGAGACCACGGATGGTGGATACTGCACTACCCCTTTCTGGTGGCTGCTCCATATATCTGGTGACTTCGCACATTCCCTCTTCTCCACTCCCAGTGATGTGTGATCTATTTGCTAATGCTGAGCAGCCACAGCCAACCTTGCTGGTACTTAATAAATATATGAAAGTAACTTTCTTAAAGTAAGTTACAAAGATACTGAGAGGATACATTCACAGCAAAAATTCTGAATTTCCCAAGAGCAAGTTGATTTTAGCACTGAAACTACATGTTTCACTGCTGCCAAGAGTGAGTTAGACATTTTCTCTACATAACTGCACTTCATATAAAAATGTCAGCCGTTGTTATGCTTTTCTAAATGGTAGCTTCTGGCTGCCTTCTCTTCAGCACTTGAAAGTGTGGCACTGCTTACTCCAGAAACCAAAAATTTGAAAGCAGACTAAAATTCTACATATTTTTTATGTTAAAGGTCAAAGATGAGTCTCGGTTCCCTGAACCTGTTCCTCTTCCACCTTTTGCAAGGCAAAGATCTTATACAGGACCACCTTTTCTGTCTGTGCATTACCTCAAACAAATAAGGCATGGTCACAGCTGCATGTGGGAGAGTTCTTGTTTGTTGTGCTAGTCTTTAAAAAGAACTACTGTCAAATAAGTACCTGATAATACATGATGATACATAAAATAATAGGGAATGATGGAAAAGACATTACCTCAGCAATTTTGTAATTAGATATTGCATTTGCAAATGGCACAGAGAGGTAATTCCATGCTGGCAAGGGAAGAATAAGATGATCCACAAGGTCTTGCCTGTTAGAATACTGCTTAATTTATTCATGTATCCCTTTTTTTGGGTAGCTATTTTTATTTAGTAAGAAAAAAAAATTAAAAAAAAATAAAAAAAACCAATAAATAGAGCACTTTATCTTTTAGTTTTAAATTGTGTATTCCTTCTTCTTCCTTCTCACTAAAAAAACCCGACAAACTGTTTTTTAAAACTAAGAAATATTAAAGAAAAACAATGTCTGTTTGGTTTTTCATCAGACATAACTTCTTAAAGGCACACAGAATGGGCAAGAATAACAGGACCTGGACCAAATTCCTAGAAGACACTGAAAAAATCAATGTGAAGCAGAACTGGTTTTATTTAAGGTGCCTTTTCTTTTTTCATCAAGGAAAATAAATTTGCTTAGCCCAGGTATGGTATCTATAAAAAAAAAGAACAGAAAGTACAGAAAGATTTATAAAGTTATTATATACATAATCTACCAAAAATAATACACTACATGAACATCACAGATTTGAAAAACATGAAGCACCACCACCAAATTATCCATTCTCAAACATGTTTAGAAATACTGGCACAGTAGCCCCAAGATGTATTTAAAGATAGTTGTCCCAACATTTAGAAGTTTAACTTTAGTGTTCATCTAACAGCTAGTATGAAATCCAATTATTCTTTTTTTTTTTTCTTCCCTTTTGGACTTACTGTGCACTGTGAATACAGAAGAATTTAGCAAGAGAACTATGTTTCTCCTAGCTGCACAACTTTCCAGGTACTCTCTGCACTAGTGTATGCAGTGGTAGATGTGAATCCTACATATCAAGTATTGTGATGCAAACTGGGGGATGTGTGAGGATTAGGCCGCAGCTCTAGCAAAAGCAAATTAAAAAGACGGCCCTCAGTCCCAAGGAGCCTACAGTCACCCTACTGACCAAGACTGAAATAGAAGGGTTGAATTCAACCAAAAGAGCATCATTAAGTAGAGACAATATTTTTACCTCAGTAGCAGACCAAGTAGTGTAACCAAATACTACTTTGCCTTCAATGCAATGGCAGGATCATAACCTTTTCTGTTAGAAAAGTAGACCTTGGCCAGTTCAGGGATCAGCATGGGAGGGAAGCTAAGGCAGACAGTTGTAGACAGAAGGGTCCAGGGGACTTGGCTGATTTTCATTTATCACCTTCTTCAAGACAAGATACTTGGGAAATCAAGCAAAGGTGGGAAAAAAAGGAACACGAGATGGAAAGAGTGGCAAGTGACCCAGGAGGAATACAGAGCCACTGTCTTAGCATGAAGGAACAGAGCTAAGAAAGTCAAAACTCAGTTGGAGAACTAGCAAGGCATTCGGACAGTATCAAGGGCTGCTATAGGCACATCTGCAGCAAATGAAACCAAGAAATTAGATAAGGTGTGAAGTTGCTGAAATGGATGAGGAAAATTCCATTTTGATCCAAGGAAGGAAATAAAAAAAGCACAGACCTTTGAATAACCTCAGAAGATTTCTTTCAGAAAGATAAAATATAACCTCAGAAAATAACCCATGGCAGTCTGACAGACACAGGGAAGGGAGAGGTATCAGGAGGTCAGCTAGGATCATTATGGAGAACTGTCATTTTTATTATTGCTACCTATGATCCAGGACTACATGGTTTGTTTTTTTTTAAACACTTTTTTTTTGTTGTTGTTTGGGTGGTGTGGGTTTTGTTTTTTTTTTTCTCCCCACACATGCTTTTTAGCTAGTCACTTGTTAAGGCAAATTTGAATTATTCGTGTGCCTAACTTTGTGGTGTATTAAGAACAGTCTGAAAGCAATCTGAAGGGCATGGTGGACCCGGTTCATCAGGGAGAATTGTCTTAACATATGTACATAGTGCTGCATACACTGAGACCATTATGCTCAAAATGTGATTTGGTGATTTTCACAACTCTTGATGCTTTTTCCAACTTGCAAATGTCACCATTTGCCTTTTGAACTGATAGCTTCCTGACTGAATAGTACCTCTCCCATATATATTAGGACAATGTATGATCAGTCCTCATCATCCATAGAAGGAAAGTGTTGTGTTTGTACAGTTTATCTCAGATATTTTAAGATTACCTGTGTCCTGATCTTGTCTATAGCCTCTAGACTTTGGCATGTTTCTTGAGAAAGAAGATAGTGATTTGAACCCTTCCGAGTGACCTCTGACTTTCTGAATTACCTAAATCATCCAGGTATTCTGCAAAACAGATTTCATTTACCCTATTTATGAATGAATGGTACTATACTTTGCAGAGAACTCAGTGCCTATTATAGACATGCTGGGAATTCACATCAAAGAAAAAATTCACTATTATGTCCCAATGTTCAGATGAAAACATTTCAGCACATACTTTGATTTCTAAGTTTGGACACTACAGGAAGATTGTGGTATACATGCTGTGTACTTCAGACTGCTTTCCTGGCCTTGTTTAGAGATTTAACTGAAATGTGCAGGTCTCTAGGTTTTCTTGCTACTGGAAAGTGCTCCTGGGCTTTCTGTGTATTCCAGCTATCACATACTAAAGGACCTTGTCTTTTAAAGTACCCAGATAGTACTGAATAGTGTTTCCCATTGTAAAAAGCACTTAGTCTTAGACCAAGATATCCCAAAGTAGTAGCAAAATAATCCATCAAAAGAGATGTTGCTTTCCGTTGGATACCACACAGTATCAAGTTTACCAAATAAATAACAGGTGTGAATCTAGGAGTTCAAGGTTCACCTTGGTATTTATGACAAAAGTACCAAACCCACACTTCACTAAAGCACAAATCCTGTTTACTGGCTATCTTAGACGACTTCTGAAGTCTTCAGCAACATATTTGTATAGTCTGACATGAGACCTATAATTTCAGGCAACCTTAAGTATAAAGTCTTGTATGACATAACCACATGTTCTTACAAACACAGTGATAAAATTAAATGGGAACAGCTCACTTTTTTAGCACTAAGCTGTTAACATATAGAGCAGAAAGCATTGATAGGCTGAACTGGTTTGGTTAACACAAAGCACTTAACCTTCATTGTCAGTTTCTGATAATCAGTTTCAATCCTGCTTCTCCATCCCCTCCATTCTGATCATGAAGGGCAAAACCCAAGACAACTGAGTCCAATCCCCACTCTATTCAAGGCAGAGAAGGGTGGAGGGAAAGAGTAAGTTCATCAAAACAGGTTTTAGTTCCAACCTCTAAAACAGAGCAGAAATTACAATCTAAAGCAGTGAAAGAAGGATACAGAATAAAAAAAGATAACTCTTTAGAAACTCAGCATAGAGAGGGCATAAGGCAGTAGATTAGTATTAAATATCTATCGCATACATAACTTGGTCAATATTACTTCAGAGAAAGCTCTATTTGAATTCACCTTTCTGGACCTGACAATGATTTAATGCAGACCAAGAGATGCCTATAATCAGTGGGTGGGGGAGGATTGAGGGAAAAAAGACTATTATTGACTCCTAATACCCAGGCACTACATCCATATGTTTTGAAGGGAACACTTGACAGTTCTACTCCAATAATGGAAAGCTGAAAACATTTCTCCAGAACTGAACAACAGTTTGGCTGTATCGGTCTACTCTTATTACTTTTGCAGGTCAGGGTAGGAAGTTTCTCCTTTCCACCACTAGAGACAAAACAAAGTCTGTAAGTTTTTGATTTTCACCACTTAACTAGGACAATTCAGTTAGGGCTTTTTGTCCAAAGCTTTGGGGGTGGGAAGCAAATACTTCCACAATGTAATTAAGAATCTCATCAGGTATCCACCAGAGTCCCAAGTAACTTGAAAGGAACTCAGAACAGCAAGTTCTTCATCATATGAGGAAGCGTTATTTCGGGCTTGAAACACTAATAAAAGAGTTTGTACTGGAGGGACAATTTCCTGGGGTATGAGTTGATGGTAGTTTCTAAACAGAACCGACATTTCATGTTACTATTAATAACCATTTGTACTATCACCTGCAAACACTTGGGAGTTAAATGTGAATGAGTAACAAAGACAAGCTACACCCCTATAAGACCCATACAGGCTAATATTTTAACTGGCTACACCTGTACAAAAAACCCTAATGATCCTCAAGCTATATTCCCTGTGCTCCCCAAACTGCCTATTTTTTTCTCCTTTTAATTTAGCACTTACTAAATACAACCCTTACCCTAAAACTTGCAAGACAAGTGGCACGTAGGCCCAGTTCTGGCAATTATGGCTCAGAAGGCAGCAAACATTTCATTCTCAGACCAGCAAGGTAAGAAATAATCTAGATATAACAGATGAAGGAAACAGACTTAAAGAAAGCTGTTACAGATACTTTCAATACCTAGTGGCATTAGATTACCACACAATATCAGCTTAGACAGCTTTTAACATAAGAATCCAACAGAATCCTTTTATGTATAATATTCACGTAAGTATCTATTGCACATACAAATCCTACATCCACTGTTCACAAACTGAACTGTGACTTCATCTGAATAAAGAAATCTTCAGATATATAGAGATGTTTGGTCTCCACTGATCAACAGGTCAATCCTATTAATAGCCTTTTTATTTCCCTTTATCTCAGGGTATTGTTTTTAACTTCATAGCCAAACCTAAGCTATGCACTTTTGAGCTTCTTTTATAAGCTCTCTTTATACTCCCTGTATCCACCACAATGTATTTTGAGCTTTACTCACTTCCACCAGAGCTTTAAACACTGTACCTAGATGGTTCTTATCTCATTTACAGATGTGACAGTCCTACAGAATATAACCATTTTAGCTCTTACACTTGTCTTTAAGCTTAGAGACACCACACAGGAAGTTGTGTCTATGCTGTGCTTATAAGCTTTCCCTCTGAAATGGCACAAGAGACAAGATGATAAATTGATTGTAGTATGCTTGGTCTGCAAAAGACAGGAAGCTATTATACACAGCAGTAGACTGTATTGAAAGTCAGTTTTAGAGAGTACTCATGTAACAACTGTGAGCCGCTGAGGGCAGGTGTTAGCCAAACCTACTTTTCATCACTGCATAAACTAGTTTACATACTGAATGCAGGTATCTGCCACAAAGACTTGTATACTTGCCTTTGAAAAGCAAAGTTTGACATAATTCTTCCTTTAGAGGAGTGTGTACAAGGGGTGCATGTCTTTGGTTTGGTTTTTTTTTTTTTCCATCTACATTTCAATGGAACTGAGTGTTGGAATTCAGTGCTGAACTGAAATACAGTTTATGAGGTTCTGAGTTTTGTTTCTGAGTGTTGTTTGGGTTTGTTTGGGGTTGGTTTTACTTTTGTTCACTGATTTAAAAGACAAATAGACATGACAACACATCAAGGTATTAACATCTTAAAATTTTTAAGGCACATTCCAACAAAATAAACTTTTATTGAATGCAATATTAGGCATTCTATTTTGTATAACGGAACAGTGCTTCCCTCCCAAAGAGATTCCTTTTGACAATTTCCAAAAGCTGTATTTCAGTTACAGAAATATTTCTCATGATTAGAAACATCAAACTTCCGTCTAAATTTTTCTTGAATTACGAAGTGCAACTAAATTCTTCCAAAAGATAACAGTTTTCAGTAGGCACTAGAACGAGAAGCCTGTAAATTGTTTACAGCAGCTGGGTACAATGTTATGTTCATTCAAATTTTATACTAACCCATCTAACTGTTGTTCTTGAAGAATAATATAAAAAGTGGGATTTAAGAACAAAGAATGCAGCTTAAAGAGCAGGTTATCACCATTTAAAAAAAATCTTAATGGCAACCTGCATATTTAATACCATTTCCACAGTATGTCAGCTAGCAGAGGCTTAGTCCAATAATTTAAAACTTCAGATAGGAATGTCTTTTGGTTCTGAATGCAGATCATAAGTCATCATGTCCAGTATGTGAAGGCTCAGTTTTTTCACTCTCTACGTCCTCTCCTGTAAAGTTAAGTATCACAATTAGAACACAAATCTACTATTAATTATACTGTATGATTTTTTACATTAGGATTTTAAAAGAAACATATAAAATAACAATAAACATTTCTCAAGACCAGAGAAGCAATTAAGCCATATAGAAGAGCTACTTGCACCATCCTTCCAGCCTAAGTTTATGTGTTTTTTTTACTAGATGCAAACAAAATATTTCAAATATATTTGAAATAAACTGGTATTTCAAATAACTAGTACTGTTAATGGAAGGGAGAAAAAAAAAGCTCAGATATTTCTATTCTAATCTTTTGTTTTCAGCTATTCAGAATGAATTTTCTCTTTTCCATGTGATCTGTCAGAAGTTCTGATATTTGAAAAAATAAAGCAAGTTGTACTCTGAATTGTTTTCTATGGTACAAACCACTCATTTCAGATGTTAAAGCAGCCTTTAAAAAAGCAGAGCGCTTTTATTAGATTGGGAAAAGCATTATCTAAGAAAGAAAACTAAGCCACTTTGTCAGCTTTACATTTTACTTTTAGTCTCATAAAATGTCAGGCCACATTAAAAACATAGTAACTGATATCCTGAGTATCTGCACTGGACAAGTACATACTGGTTTTAAAGGACTAATAAGAGTAAATACTGAGAGTAGAAGGTATGGATAGAGTGGCCTTGAGTAGCAATACAACACAGATCTTTACAACTTATTAGTATAAGAGGAGTAAGCAATC
Organism: Sclerurus mexicanus; assembly: GCA_013396755.1. Lineage (NCBI taxonomy): Eukaryota > Metazoa > Chordata > Aves > Passeriformes > Furnariidae > Sclerurus > Sclerurus mexicanus. The sequence goes on along the minus strand of VWZF01000179.1, from coordinate 1,066,533 downwards.
TTGAGGATGGAATGAGGGGACAAAATAACCACCCAAACATGCAATAAAGAAAATAAATGTATGAAATTAAGTGTCTCATATATTCTTCTACAGTTGTCATTGCAAAATAATCCCATCTTTCACTCTGGAATTGTAAAAGAAGCCTAGATGGAGTAATGAAACATTAATGAACATAATTCTGTCCATAATGTGTCAATACATCCTAGAAAAAAATTACACTAAGTTCTTAACTGAAGGTGTAGTTTAAGTCAAGGTAAACAGTTCCCCACTACTGACAGACCACAGCTGTAGGAAGATGAGAAGTTTTATAGAGGAGTTTATAAGCAACTAGACCCTTAGACTGAACTAAAACTCCAAGTTGCTGATACAGCATATTTTTAAAAAATTGCCACTTAAAAGCTACTTGCCTTGTTTTATAGTTTGAAGACATGTGCCATCCTTATCTTCAAACCCTTCTGAACATACACACTTGTAACTACCTGGTGTATTAACACAGTCTTGATTCTCTTTCACACAGACCTTTTCAGGAAGGTTACATTCATCTATATCTAGAAATAGAACAGGGAAAGAGTCTATTGCTCTTATTTTGATAAAAAATCTTACTTATGCACAGTAATATAAACAAAATTCTATTCAAATATGAAAAACGCTGAGAAGAATGCTGCTGCAACAGATTTAACTTCTGTTAAAATAATCTGATTCTTCATGATTCAGACTGTGTTTCAAAATTATTCAGATAGTACTGGGGACTTTTTTATGTTTTGCAGGTTCCTGTGTGGGGAAATGTATTAAGCCATTACATTCGTCACAATTAAGCAATTCATCTTAATCTACTGAACATTTTCCCCACAGTCATTTTCTATTTATGCCGTCAAAGTATAGCTAAAGGGAACAGAGCCTGTAAATACTACATCATCACAGTTAATAGCTACTTAAGATTATGTATATGTTCTGCTCTTCCCCACAGAGAAAGTCTAATTTGACATTATAATTCACTGTGAATGGATATCATTTGAACTTGGACACTAATGGATTAACAGAAAGGCAGCAGAATCCACATTGAGTTCCTGCCTTTCTGTTACAAAATTAATAGAGATGCACACATCTGATGAAGTGGTAGATGACTGACACGAGACTCATGTGTTTCCCAAACATGTTATAAAATACTTTGTTCCTTTGTATGAGTGGTTCACTCTAAGCCTTGTCAAGTGTATTACTTCAGTCATATACAGGAACTTATTATGAATGTCTTTGTACCTAATACCAGAAGAATTGGATTCACTTTGCCAGGCTTGAAAACTGAAGCATACAAACATGAATGTACTTATTTGCTCATCAGCATGGCTAACCAAGAGTGAGCTAACCAGTGTTCTACTACATATTTCTAGATCCACCAACCTGTACACTTTTCGCCTTCCTTCATGTATCCAGATGCACAGGTCTTACATTTGTCAGATCCTTCTCCAGTGCAACCTACACAGCTGGCATCACATCCTAAAGATAAAATATTTTATGAATAAAGAAATATATATATGAGCTTTCAAATACCACCCTTAAAGCCACACAGCTTACCCACACAAGGAATCACAGAATGGTTTAGGCTGGAAGTGGAGTTTAAACCCTTATGCTGGGGACCCCAGAGCTGGCTGCAGTACTCAAGGCAGGGTCTCACAAGAGCAGAGTAGGAGCAACCAGAAATCTCTTGCTTTCTTCATACAACACGTCTAAAGTCTCATCCTCCCCATGCCCAGTAAGAATCAGACCAGACTGTACCAAATGCCCTTTCTAGCATTACCTCTAACATCAGATTAGGATTCTAGATAGTAAAATACAACAGCAGATTAAAAAGAAACCTTTGCATGAGAAAGATCCATCCGTGTTCAAACAATACTGGTGATCTTTGCAAGGAGAAGTAGCACATTCATCTAAGTCTGAAAGAAAAATTGACAAGTTTGGAATCGGATACGCAACATGTTAGACACTGAAGTAGCATGGTAATATACACTGTTTTGTTCAGCTGAAATCTACATTTAAAAAAAAATCAAAACTGATCCTTAGAAGAAGTTTCATGATGATGCCAACAGATGTATTAGAAATTCAAGAGCTCAGATTAAATAAACTTCCAGAATACCTGCAATCCTTGTAATTTTCAAGTCAGTCAATTTCAAGTTACACATTTATGTTTTTTATGCAAATATCATAACAGGCAGTTAGACTACTGTTCTGGAATACTGTTCTCTTCTTTACTCCTACATTACCAAGCTATGGAACTTTTTAAAGCATTAGAAAACTTATACAAATGCAAACACACACACATCTTAGTTTTCTACACAAAGCAAGTCAGAGTAAACCAGGTTACAGTTAGGACCGGTCAAGCTCAAAACTTCTATCTGGGAAGTTAAAACATTCTAGTCTTATGATTTCGAGGAAAGGGCATAACACTATTTAACTAAAAAATTCAGACAAAGGCTATTTCAGTCCCCTTGCTGTTACTCTCATCCTGTTGCTGCACACATCACTCCTACTGATTACTCAGTTGAGTTATACTTGATTAGTGACGATTATTTAAAAAACAGCTTTATAGAACACAATACCCAAGCATCTTAAAAATGCTCTTAGAGTTCCAACGGTTGCCTAAGCAGGTATTGCAGGAGCTGTAATTTCAAGCCCAGTTCTCACTGACACTTTGAAGTAGGGCTCACATAATTTCCAAGAAACTGTTTCCATGCATTATGTTAAGGGTCTTTAATAGGTCAAATCAGTTAAACAGAATGTGCTACTTTCCCCCTAGTGCAGTCATGCACTGGAAGCATTTTTAGTATTTGAATTTTTTCTTAAGTGTTTCATACTTATCTCCTCACAAACCAAGTTAAATGCTAAAGTAGAAATGGGTAAGAGATTGATGGAAGCACTGAGCTTGATGTCTCCCAGTATTTCTTTCCAATAACAGGGTTGAGCATTTGTGACAAAGTTATGTGAAGGTAATTGTGCAACTACTACAAAATATATAGGGAAGTTTACAGGAACCTTCCAGTAGTTGACAAAACAGCTTAAATCAAGAGCAGGGCACTGTTTCACATTCAAACAAACACCAGAAAAACCCACGTCTGACAAGAAACACTCCACTTGCTGCTATCTGTATTGCACTAAACTAAAAAGATCTAAAGTAAATAGTATGATGAAGACAACTATAATCACCAGGAAATCAATAGAGAGGAAATACTACCTTCCGGCATATGAAATGAGTTAGGAAGAGAGAGACTACAAAAGTTGTAGAAATCTAAACTGACAGAGCGCTTCTATAAAATGCAATAAAACTCAAAGTGATGTCATCTAATGTCACCAGCCATTGTTACTACGAAACCTGTTTGAAGTCTGCCAAGCATTACTCACCCACACAAGCTCCACCTTCATTTTTAATCCAGCCTTCTTTACAGTCTTGGCAGTCCTTGTTACTTGAACCAGTACAAGTTTTACAGGCAGCATGGCAGGCTGAGAGAAAATTACAACCTGAGCTTTGTTGAGAGATTCCAAACAAGTTTGGGCACACAAACTCTCAAAGAAAACTTTACTGGGATTCACTGAAAGCTATCATATTTTAATAGCTTGAAACTCCCACTCACAAGACGGCGTATCTATAAAGTCAAGATTTAATTTATAAACATGCAGCTCTGTCCTACCAAAACAACTGCAAAACCCCAAAATACCCCCAAAATCTCCTGGAAGCCAAACCTGGCAATTACAGTCATCTGCACACTGAGAACAGTGCCATGAAATTCTAGCTACTAGAAGTGACAGGTTGTTTCCAAAATATTTGGAAAGAGGAGATCAAGTAAATATAGACTGTTGAAAAACAATCTTAATAGACCACAGGGTCAGGATGTAGTTGTTGCAGAATCTCTTCAAGGGTGTAAAAACAGTTGAAAATCTGAACAATTGCAAAAGCTTATTCCCATGACCTGACTTTGTTTCAAAATTAATCTCACACATACCTAACTGGAATCTAAGCAGTCTATGGTACAGATCAGCTGCTTCCATGCCCATTTATTCCAGGTAAGCTTATGTGAGATATGAGAAAAACCTATGTTTCAAAGTAGTCCAGTATGCAATAATTTCAGCTCAAGATTTTAACAGTACTTGGGAAGCAGAGGGGCAAAGACACATACGAATGCTGTTTCTTAATTTAAAGCAGTGTAGAAAAATAAAAAAAATCAAGGGCAGTCTACAAGGGTGATTTAGCAAAACCTTAGAATTCTACCAAAGCGACAGACATGTCATTTATACTTAAAACTGAGCGACCAAACTATGTTTTGTTTCTACACTTGCTGGTTTAAACTACTTCTAGTTTCCTTTACAAAAACTGAAGTAACACAAAGATATAAGTACGTGTTAGGACTTCATTACCTGTACAAACAGAATGCGTCTCATTTCTCAAGGTACTGAAGTAACCATTGGAACAGTCCAAACAAAATTCTCCTGTGTACTCCTTGTTACAGTTACATGAGCCATCTCCACCTCGGGTACCATCACCATCACAGTGGCCATTTCCATGGCAAGGTCTTTCCGATCCACCACGACAAGCTAAAATGGATCAAAATTATTTTTAAATCAGTTGTTAAAGAAAATAACTTCCTATTCTCAGATAAAAGCACCTGAAGTCCCTCTCTCTTCACAGAGAGTAAAATAAAATAAAAATTAATAAAAAGGAGTCACACTAAACCAGGATATAATTTCCAAAGTCTTTTTTGCCCTTGAGAGTAGAAAAAGTTTTGCAACAAGGGAATATTCAGTAATATACTCAAGTATAAAAGAAACTCAAAACAATCCCCAGGAAAATTCAGTTTAATTTTGGGTAAAGACCATGGCCTAGAACTTTATTTATTTTCCTAGCTTCCTGGATAAAGTTGGTATCTTTACTTTTTCTGGATCTTTGAGAAGGCTCATATCACAGTTTTAAAAACCCACCAGCAATCATTTAGATCAATATAGGGAATGGGCACCTAATTTTTAACAATACGTAAGAGGCCAAAGTCGATCTTTTAACAAGGTGCAAGGTTTTAGAGATTTATAAATTATACAAGCTTCAGAGGCCAAAATATCTTTATCACTTTTGCAAAGACTTTGCTTTCATCTCCCACCAACTTTTAACCAATTTTTCTCATTGACTTTTTAATTGATCATCAGTTGCAAATTTCTTCATTTAATTCCCCAACAGTGTTTTAGCTGTTTTACTCTTGAAACTGGTCAAGGATTCTTGTCCACACAGCTTCTGAAAGGCCACCTAAACAACAGACTTGATGTCACAGAGAGCTTTTAAAGATGGGTGAGGTGTGGATTCTGCACATCTTGGTACTCTTGATAGCTTTGTACATTACTTCATGCTCAGAAGATTTTTATTCAGGCAGGATATTCACAAGGGAGTCATCTAATTCTAAGGCAGTAGGCAGGTACACACTACACAGCAGTCACTGTCTCATGCAAAATATCATACTTCATGTATTTTCCATGTCAGGAAAGACTGAAACAAACAGGTACAAAGAACTTATCTGCTACTGAATTTTTCAGAAGAAAAATTACCAAGGCAATCCGGTCCATAAGTTCCAGCAGGGCAGCAAACTTCTATTGTTTCAATGCAAAACCACTTAAACAAATCAGGATATTTCTTCTTTCTGTATATGAAAGACATTCATTTACAAACAAAAAGAACAAAGATTCTTTAAAAGCCAACTTGACAACTGACCCACTACAACAAAGGAAAGAAATCTATTCCACATGAGAGATTAGAAACCTGCTTCTTCTGAAGGTGATCTTATTTCAGGAACCAATCTCTACAAGTTCTCTGACTTGAAAATTTATCTTTAAGCTACAATACTATTAACAAACTCTACTCAAATTGTATGGATTATATTTAAGAAAAACGTGAAATAGGAGCAACGAATGAAACCAATTCATCTTCAATACACACACCACTTTTTTTTTTAACACCTTACACTTTGAGAAGGTTTATATACAGTTTAGGCAATCTCGTTTGTCTTCCTCTTAAAGATAAATGCTGTGTCTTTATCTCAACTATACAGAAGATAACCCAGGACAGATATTAACACTTGCTCCAATTATTGGCAACTTGATGATAGGGTTAAAATTTCTTTTTTAGCATTAATCAAGTATTATTTTAGAAGAATTTTTTTTAATATTAACAAGTTAGCTATGTGCTACTTGAGCACTAGCATACTCCCCTAATTAACAAGGAAATCACTAGATGTAATTTGACAAGCTATGAGAACTACTGTGGTTCTGAATGACAATTCATGGATCTCAGTGTTGTTGATGGTGAAGTCCCAAAAACTTCAGTAAAGGAAAGACGTAGATATTCTGTAGCATTACAGGAGTCTTCAGCAGCTCCTGAGGCATGTACTGCTTCTCTTTCTAAGCTATCGCATCTGATCATATCGACTCCAAGGCTCAGATCTTGTAAAGTAAATTTACTGAATGCCATAGAACATCTTAGATTAGACAGGACCCACAAGGATCATCAATACCAACTCCCTGCTCCTCACAGGACTTCCTAATACTAAACCATATGACTAAGAGTGTTGTCCAGATGATCCCTGAACTCTGACAGGCTTGGTGCTGAAGGGAGTCTGTTCTAGTGATTGACCACCCTTTATGTAACAACTTATGAAAAAAGACCTAAGGTATCACGGACAAAGTCTTTGGAAACTACCACAGAAACTGAATGACATTTGCATGTTTAAGAACAGAAGGCAAACTGCTTTGTTTGCACTCAAAAGGCCTATTAAATACAGAAACTTTCCAAAAATCAATGTATTTTATGAATGGTTTTGTTTATTTTAGGAAGTCTACTCTGTCAGGTTTTCTAGTTTAAGACCAGTTTCTTTCAGTTCTGCAACTTTAAGCCAAATTTAAGACTCTGGGTAGCATAGCTCACCTTTCTGGAAGGAATGTCCTATGAGGAACACCTAAGGACTCTGTGCTTCTCTAGGAGGTGGAGGGGGTGATTTCGTTGCTCTCTGCAGCTTCCTGAGGGGAAGTGGAAAAGGACGTGTTGATTGCCTATCTCTTGTTTCTAGTGACAGGACACGTAGGAATGAATCACAGCTACATCGGGGAGGTTTAGATTGGACATTAGGAAGCACTTCTTACCAGGAGAGTGGTCAAAAACTGGAAGAAGATTCCTGGAAAGGTGGTTGATGCCCCAAGCCTGTCAGAGTTTTAAGAGGGGTTTGAACAATGTCCTTACTAACAGCTTTAACTTTTGGTCAGCCCTGAAGTGATCAGGCAGTTGGACTAGGTGATCATTGCAGGTTCCTTCCAACTGAAATATTCTATTCTGTGCTCTGCTATTCTACTCTCTTCAACTGACATGTTAACGTATACACAATCCTGTATATATAGGTAAAAGGATATAGCAGTCATTAGGAAAAAACCTTATCCAGTTATGAAATGTTACAATGGCAATTCACCCTATTGAATTCTAGCTAATTGGGAGTGTTGGCATTCTAAATTAGTGGAAAAAAAGACTTAGAAAAAACATGATTTGGAATTTTAAAAGCCAGGTTATTAGGAAACCTAAATGCTACACTGCCATCTTTGCACTAATTATATTTTAGACTGGTATACGACAAGTTTAGTTATAACAGAAGTCACAGGCTAGCTTAAAAGGCAGGTAAAAAAGTCAGTTGCTACTCTACCATCCTCAAGAGATCCAATTTCTAGACTGATAAGCATACACTATTCTTTTGATTACCAGGGGAACTAAATGTAGTTTCAGGTCAAAAAAAGTAAACAAACAAAAAACCCACAAGAACCGAAGAGTCCCTTGCAGTTTTATGACAAAGAAAAACAAATAAGGGACTAAACCTCACAGTTTTCCAATGTTAGTTTGCCTCGATACCCCTTTGATAAATGAGTACACATTGTAAACTAGATGTTTTGGTGTGACACTGCTTGAACTGAAAATCAGAAAGAACACAGTGCAGCAGCACACAATACTAAAAGTCAGCCTGAACCTAGCTATACCCAACAGCACCTCTTGAAGGCTAACGAAGAATTACCCATACTGCTACTGTTCAGGCACAGGATTTAACTTTAGTAGTTCATCCTCTTAGCCAAAGATCTCTACCAAAAAAAAAAGATACTTACAATTTGAACCACCACTTCTCTATATGTTCTTCATGTTCCTCTACCATGTTGTTACACTCAAAGTTACTACTGTCACACAAATTCTCTATGATTTCCACAAGACGAATTTCGCTACAAGCAGAGAAGGAAAACCATAAGTTTAATCTAAACATTCAACACAACTCAAGACATGACAGAGCAGCCAGACTTCAGCATAGAATATTTCATCTGTTTATGGGGTGTTCTGATTTAGTTTCAAAACAGTAAATACCAGAATAAAGAACATTACTTCAACAAAAAGAAAACGAATGACCACGATAACCTCGTGGCTTACTTGCATTTATTATGCCTGCAGATTGTAGGTTTGATAGATTTTTGGCTTCCTGGAAAATTGCATAGCAGTACTCTTGTGTTCAACAATAAATTTCATGTACTGTTAACATTTGACAGAAGCCCGAGAAGCTCATAGCAACATCTCAATGTTCCAACTAAAATAAAAAATGAATTTGAAATTTAGGAGAAAAATATCAGTTTACTTTGCTCTGTAATCAAATATCTCTATCTATGTGGAGATATATATCAACAAGAATACAGTAAGCTGTTTTCTGTTTGGCACTGAAATAGTGACAACTCTAGACACTGCTTTAATTCTAAAATGTATTAAAGCACCCTGCACCTTTTATGACTATCAACAAACTATTGACTATTACTTAGGGTCATTATTTTAGGACTTTAAATGGTAGGCTTTTTCTATGACCAACGACAGAATTAAGTTTTGTTGTTTTCAGAAACAAGACAAATAAAGGCATTAATAAGGGGTCTCAATCTTTACTGTAATCTTTACATTACAGTGTAATACAACATTTTAATAATTAAGAGTTTAAAGCTTGGACAAATGAAACTTTAACTGCAATGTTCAGCGTTTCAGTTCCAGACAAACACTGGACAGAGAAGATACACACAGTGGACACATAATGTAAATGAATAAGAAATACTGAGACAGCTCACCTGGACTCATATTTTGACAGCGTCTTTTCTTCCCAAGCAGTGTTTCCGCCACCAAAGTTCTTTTTTGCTGTATCTGCTAAGCCCTACAAATAAAAAGTACCAAAAATTATGTAGGGTTTGTTTCTAACAAAAATTAAGGGCAACAGTAAATGTTTATATAAAAATTGTGAAAAGCACAATGCAGAAGCTTCAGCAAAGCTCTGAATCTGCTGATCAAATTGCTAAGTGAAAGAAACAGCTGATGACAAGAAGAAAAGTGAGAAACTGTAGGTTACAGCATAACACGATTTAATTTCCCTAATGCATAAACAAGGCCTTGTTACAGTCTTGTTCTACAAAAAAAAACCTAGACACGAACGAAACTTTATACCCTTTAAGTTCTCCGTAACTTTATTACAATCAGTTGAACAGGACGTCTGCTTCATTCAGCTTTGATGCCACTTTGGCCAGTCCTCACCGCGTTGTAACCTGAGCACCCAGCGGTACCACAGGCCGATGGCACAGCTGTACCGTGTCCCCAGTCACCGCCAGCGCCTCCAGACCGCACCTCCAACAAACCTCTGCCGGAACGCCCGGAGCGCTCCGTATGCGCCCAT
>VWZF01000179.1:1010705-1056078 GCA_013396755.1 Sclerurus mexicanus | reverse complement strand
GCCAGCCCCGCCGGGCGCTGCCAGGCGGCCGCTCCGGCTCTCCGCCTCCTGGGCGCGGAGGGGAGCGGGGTCGGGCAGAGCGGGGCAGCCGCCTCCCGAGGGTGTGCGCGGTGCCTGCCCTGCCGTGCCCTGCCCTGGGGAGCGGGGGCGGCCGCAGGAGCCCCGGGCGGGCCGGCACTCCCGGCCGGGTGCGGGCGGCTCTGTGCGGGGGGGGGTCGCGTGTTTTCTTCCCTGGTCCGAGGATGAGTGGCGTTTCCTCCACAGCTCCATCGCACCTTCGTGTCTGATGCTATCCCTGGCACTTCGTTTCCCGTCTCAGCTTTCTCTTTTTGTCTTAATTTTTTTTTTTTTAAGCCGATCCCTAAACTCAGGTGTAAGCGTATGTAAGAATAGTAACTGGGCAGTTTAGTCTGTGAAAAAGGAATCCCAGCAACTACAAGGTTTAAACCTGATCTCGTTGAGAAGTTAATTTCAGAGCAAAATTGTAAGAGCTGTTAAAGCATAGGGAAAAAAAAACCACACTATAAAAATTTCAGATAATGCAACATAGGTTTTGCCAAAACTAAATCAAGCCAAAGAGGGAGGACCCTGTGGTGGGATGTGCTTGGTTCTGCTCAGATGCCTCCGTGTGAGGGAGCGAGTCTCTGCAGACAGCTTTGACATGCAGTTTGGTTGCCAAACTTTGTCACATTTATAGTGAAGAGTGTCTGAAAAACGTAAGTGAGCAAAATATGATAGGTTTTCCGTGGGAGAAGAGTAAGAGGTCCATTTGAACTAATGACACTTCCACTGAAAAAGTATAGAACAACGAGTCATTGCTGATGAAAGTACTTCAGCCTGTTTTTTTAAAGTCAGAATGCAATTTTTTTTCACCCCATTTAATCCCATGAAGAGATGAATTTTTTGCATTGGAAATTGCTGCTCTTCTGGTTCAGTCTTGATGTAGGCATCTGGGGGAAGTCAGTGTGCATATGTTTCATAGGCCTGAGGAAGATTCTTCTGAAATTGTCAGAATGTTAACAATGGACAAGACCATAAGTATTTGATTACGATTATTCCTCTGAACTTCTTTATTAAAATATTTTTACTAATTGAAGATCTATTTCTGTGGGTTTGGCATTTAAAAAATAAAAACTGTAATTGCAAGTATTTTGCTTTTATATGTAAAACTTATTTTAATCATCAAATTCAGTCAAATACCTGTCTTGCTAAATTCCACTTGAATTTTGAGGTTTTTCAGCATTGATTTTCAGCAGAGCAACTTGCCTTGAGTCGTGACAAGACCGTTGAATTTATTAGGCTTTATCTCAGAAACTTGGGTGTTGTGTTCATGCTTTGTTTTTTTTTTTTATCATCTAGCATGTTTTCCTTCGGGGAATCTCAGTATTTATAATGCATATAATTATCTTCAAGATGTATGAGTGTGCTGGCACACTTACTTTCTTCAGGCATCCAAAAGGACTGGAGTCAACAAGATAAAAAGAAGCTTTGTGATAAACTGTGTGGAATATGTAGCTTCACTTTCATTCTGATTTAGGAGGTTGGGGACTGATTATTCAGCTAAGATACCAGGAACAGGCTGTATTGTAGCATGGTCAGAGAATAATGAATGCAGTATTTATCAGTGAAGGTAACAGTTCTGATGTAGTTAAGAGGGAAAAAATAGAGCTTCTTGGCACTTGGGTCCTTCTACAAAGATTTATTGGGTCCTAAAATACCTGAAATGTTAGGAAGCTGTGAATTAGCACTCCCAAATACCTGCCTTACTGGTGAATATCTACATCCTGCTTCACCTGACACATAAGCTACTCAAATGCTGGTGTTGCTGTGTGCTGTGGTGGATTGACCCTCCAGTCTCCATTTTTCTCCTTGGTAAGCAAGATTGCCTTCTAGAGACAAGAGTTTGTGCGAGATCAGTTGCCCTTTGCAGAGACTTAATGCCTGCCAGACACTTCTTCAGGTGCTCCTGATGTCAGTCCCATACCTCTTTAGTACTCCTGTGGAAAAAGGATTCTGTTGTAGCATAACCTATTTTTACCTGTTCTTGTAAAGAAGTAGTATTAGGCAGAGGTTAAAAGGATTTATTCCCAGTTCCTGGGACATTGTGTTTGTTTAGGCTCTTAATAATGCAAAACAAGGATCTACTACAGAACTGTCTGTCTTTCAGCCCAGGCTTAGAGCTTCAGTTACAGTCTGTAGCAGGGGCAATCATGAGAACAAGATGCAGTCAGTGAGATACATAAAATAATATCCAGATACATGCAATTTATAGGTAGTACACAAATTTCGGGATTTATTGGTGCTCGTTCTGACTGTAAGGAACCTGAGCATACCTGTATTTATTTTTACTAATGAGCAGCACAAACATCAGGAAAAGGTAACTCTAGGAGGTAGTTGCTAAGTGATCCTGTTGTCTTACATCTGTTTGATGGACGTATTTAGACCAAAACACAGGAGAAAACATCTCTAACCAAAATCCCAGTTGTAGCTTAAAAATGCTATTTTTGAAGGTGTTTTTTCCTGTGAGAACAGAGCAAGAATAACAATAACCAAAATCATTTGTCTTCTATTAAACTGCAAACATACAAAAACTGAGAAGCTTAAATTAGAAGCACATAAAATAGATTTACTCTGGCATCACCTGGACGCACGATTCTATGATAATGATAAAATACAGCATAAATACCACCATAAGAATGGCTCAGCAGTGTTGTGAAATGAAGCACTGGGAGAGGTGGCCTTCATTTCTGGGTAGAATTGTGAAGGATGGGGTTCAGACTGTCTTATGCCATAGTGACACATGGTGTGGGTGCCAGAGGGGATTCATCCTTCGCTTGCCAAGTCCCAGACCTTGCTGCTGGCAAATTCAGGAGGTCAGAGTACTCTGAGCAATTCCTCATTCTTGTTGTTCCTCTCCTACTGCTTTTGGAGTCCTGGACAAATGAGAGAGCATGTTCTTAAGATCACGTGTAAATCCAGTGCATGTTTAAAGTGAGAGTAAATTACAAAGCTGTCTCTCCTACAAAGCACAGACATAATTGAGGTGATGCTCTCAGCAGTGGGGGCTGTATGGAAAGGAGAGGAAAATACTTTCTTGGATGGGGTCTGTGTTGTCTTGATTTTTTTAGGTGAAAACTGAAACTATTACATTTACAGATGGTGGCATAATCCTGAAATGCTTCCTGAATATGTTTTTGACTACTTAATTCACTGAATATATTAAAAAATTGCATGGATTATTTGATTTTAGTCTTTGTTTAAACTGTAGAACATTTTCCTTGCAGTCCCTTTCTCTGGTTTTATGCTTCATGCCATATTATTAATGTAATTTCTTCCCATTTTCTTTCAGATAACAACAGAATATTTGTGAATTTCAAACCCAAGATGGCTCAGAAGAGGAGCTCAAGTGGGCGGTCATTCCCATTGCTGCTTCTGCTTATTGTTGTGGCCTTTGTTCATTTAACTGTCTGTCCTTTTACAAAAGTGGAGGAAAGCTTTAACCTACAAGCTATCCATGATGTGGTGTACCACCAGCTGGACTTGGATAAGGTAAATTGAAAAGTATGTCTTCATTTTTGGACATTATTAAAGATTGCAATTCCCTGCACTATGAGTAGGATAAATGCAGTGTGAATATGATTTTTTTTCCTTTGTTTCTGATTTGCTTATCTTACATAGATTTTCCTTTTTTCAGTATGACCATCATGAATTTCCTGGAGTTGTCCCAAGAACGTTCCTTGGACCAATTTTTATTGCTGCTCTTTCCAGCCCAGCTATATATGTACTTTCTCTGCTGAGAATGTCCAAGTTTTACTCCCAGCTGATAGGTATGAGAACTTTAGATCCTCAAAATAGAGATGTTTTCACTGCTGCACTAATGGATGACATCGTTATTATATTCAGTGTTTAGATCAGTGGTTAAAAAGTGATATTTTTTTCCTCAATGAAGGATTTTGCAGACTGTAGGTACTTGGGGCCAGCATGGCCATTTCACTTCCTCTTCAGGGAGTAACTAATGGCATGGGGAAAATCTGTGCTAACAAATGTCAGACAGTGTAGAAAAAGCAATTGTCTCAAGTAGCTTCAGAAAATACACTCCCATGTGTTCTGAAGCATACTCCTTGTATGCTTCAGAAAATATCGTTTAATTTGGGCGTACAAGCATTGATCTTTGTGCAGAAGGACCAGACCAGTTAAAGGTGGATTAGAATAAATAAACTACTGAGTTTTGTCTGTTTTTTTGTTTCTTTGAAGATGCTTACATTGTGATATCTTCAGGATTATTCTTTAGAACTTTCTCCCACTACATTATATAACATGGCTGTTCATCAGTGATCTGTCTGATACTGCTCTTTAATTCCCATTTTTATTCTTCTAATAGTCCGAGGAAGCTTGGGGCTCAGTGTGATTTACACGTTATGGAAGCTGCAGAAAGAAGTTAGAAAACAATTTGGAGCAACTACAGCATCAATCTTCTGTCTCATCACTGTTACTCAGTTTCATTTGATGTTTTACTGTACACGAACCCTTCCTAATGTGTTTGCACTTCCTTTTGGTAGGTATTTCACAGGAATAATTTTAAAATATAAAACTTCTTCTCCAATGTATCAGTAGTTAAAGCACAGAAAAAGTATGGTCACACCATGTGCTTGATTAAATGGTGTGATAGCAAGATAGCAAGATAAGAAAACGTAAGTTCAGATTTCCTTTTTTTTAACCATACATGCTTACAATGACTGTTAAGTTTTATTGAATCTGAGTATATGTGGGTTTTGTCAGATGGCTTTAATTAGCTAGAGGTTTGAGTACAGATGTCTAATGTATAAAGCACAGCTATTGAAAAGACACTAGGTACACCTGCAGTTTAAAAAAACCTGTGAACTTAATTAAATGGCTTTCTCATGAGACTGTGGAACACACCACAACTTCTCCACTTTCCTTTTCTGGAGTTCTCTACAAATGCAGCAGTTTCTACACTCAAAGAGAAGAAAAAATATCAAAACCCTTCTCTATAGATACAGTTTTCCCCCTGAGATGATGAGAAGGAAGATTAACCACATGTGACAGGTATTAGCTGAGTCACTGAATGCTGCAGTGCAAGTTGTTCAGCTAAGAAAATCATGAGGTTGATGAAAAGACTGTATAGATCATAACTAAGAAACAAAACCAGATGAATTGTCAGATAAAAACTGTGTAGTAATAAACATCTCAGATAATTTCTGCAGATATTGAAAAAATACAAGTTGCTTCATGGTTTTGTGCTATCAGTATTTCATACATTTTCCTTAAGACCATGACCACTTTACTATGTAATGATTTAAACTGTGAAAAAGTAAAGACTACTTCATCTGTAGATACGGTGTGTTTCCAGCTAATCACTCAATTGAATTTGTAGTTCTTTCTCCCTGAGCTCTAGTCTGTAGTCTCACTTCCATATTTGAAATCAGTTTCTGTAATCAGGAAGATAGAATATACTTAGCCAAGGGAATAAACTAACTGCTCAGCTGGTATCAAGCAATACTAATTATGAATCATAGTATGAAAGACTTTAGTACTCCCTTAAGGTTTGTTTTTCTTTTTTCCCCCCTCAAAAGGTATTAAATGCAGGGTCTAGAAAGAGTTCTCATGTTCCTTCTGTGGTTATATTTTTCCTAATTACTTAAACATCAACAGTATAAAGCTGTGCATTATTCCAAATTACTTTCTTCTAACAGAGGAAGAATTTCTGGACTAGAAATGGTAGGAAGACCAAGAGAGAATTGGTGGGAAGTTAGAGGAACAAGAAGATTGAGAATAGTGTTGTCCTTTAGAAAATTAATAATTCAGCATGTTGGGCAATGTGTTTTATTTTTTTTCATTTGCAGTGCTCCTGGCATTGACATTTTGGATACAGCAAAAGCAAAGGCCATTCATTTGGTTTTCAGCATTGGCAATTATAGTCTTCAGATCAGAGCTCTGCATATTCTTAGGCCTCATGCTCCTGGTGACACTATTAACTAAAAGAATCTCCATTTTCAAGGTGCTTTCCCATGCTGTTCCTGCCGGAATTTTTTGGTTGGGTAAGTGTTTGCTTGGATGAAAACAAATTACATTAAATTCAAGGGAAGCCTGGAGTTTTGAGTGATTTCTCTGGTAAATAGACCTCAAGGGTTTGTTTGTTTGTTTGTTTGTCTGCCTTTTTTTTTTTTGTTTGGTTTGGTGTTTTGAGGTGTTTTTTATTTTCCTTTTTTTATTTGTTTGGTTTTTGTGATTGGTGTTTTTTTGGTTGGTTTGGGGGTTGCTTTGGTTTGTGTTTTGGTTTGGTTTTGTTTTTTTGTATGTTGGTTTTTGTTGGGTTTTTTTTTTTAATTTGATTCTCTTTGCTAGTAATATGACAAGACTTTTTATTTCTTTGAAAATGTCCATGTAGGGAAATAGGTGTGCATGGAGCAGAAATAGATACTGTGCCTCCACTTTTAGATGCTTACAGTATAATGTCCTGATCTTAAAGAGGCTTAGATGTGCAAGTTGACTTCAGTATAATTAGTACCTTGTGCATGTTATCAGTTGTAGTATCTATTGCCATGGTGATAAACTGAATCCCAGGATAAAATGCAACAGAGGGTTGTGGGGAGAGTTACAGTTCAATTCTGTTCCTTTATTACATTAATTTTAACAGCTTAAGTGATCTTCATGCTAGAGAGGTTGAAAAATCTCCTTGTCTACCCGTCCATGGAAGACCCATGCATATGCACATAAATGTTCTAAGCCTCTCTGCCAGCCTATCTAATTAAAAATGCTGTTGTCAGATACGTTATGATGACCTCTGGCAAACGGCTGCCCCTTCCACAGCTTGGACAATAGGAACACTAAATGACTATGCCATGTGCATTTGGAGACACCTCATAACAGTAGGAGTTTGGATGTCCAATGGGTATTAATCACTGGCACTCCCATTTGCTTTCTGAGCAAAATTCTTAAATACAAGAGCGGGGGTGTGGAGTGGAGGAAATGGGGCTGATGTTTTTGGTGCTCTTTGTTTTTCACTTTCATCTCTTATCTTCCTTGTCCCTCCCACCTAATAAATAGTAGCAAACTTCTAGAGTTTGCTTTTTGTAACTTAACAGCTTTACAATAAAAAAATTGTTTAATACTATTGAAGGTAACTTGGACTTTCTATAATTTGTTACATTTAATGCTCTAATATTGTTGTAAAACAAACATCAATTAAACCACTGCTTTTCATACCTGGGGTTGGAGTAGGGTGAATCCCAATCGTATTAATACCTAACATGCTTCTTTTAAGACTTCTGTTAAGAAGTGCCTCCCTTCCCTGCATTTCCACTGCAAGACAGACAGATTCAACCTTCTCTGTGGTTTTGGGTGAGGTTTACAATGCATGTTTCAGTTTATGTTGATCTTGCCAGTAAATGTGCTATTTGAATGTGTTAGTTTGCTTTTTCCTACTTTTTATTTCATGCAGATTTGTATTTGTTTCTTTTAGGGCTAACAGTTGTTGTGGATTCTCTATTTTGGAGGCAACTTGTGTGGCCTGAGGGGAAAGTGCTCTGGTATAACACAGTTTTAAACAAAAGTTCCAACTGGGGAGTATCCTTTGAAACATCCAGGCTAAAATAACACTACCAGCCAAAGCAAAGACTTGATGTGACTTATTCCTGAGACTCAGTTGGGATGCTAAATTCTACTTTTCATTTAGTATTTCATTATTTGAAACTTATGACACAGTGTCTGTTTCTTACATCTTTCTACAAATTGTAACTTTCCTCTACTGACTGTTCCTTCTTGCCTCTTTGTGTTTTACCTGTGTAAAGCCAGTTTTCTTTCCCTTGGATTTTCATGTTGCCTATCGTTAGTACCATTTGACGTGCCTCTGTTGGGTGATGTGAATGATGTTAAGCAACTGCTTTTAGTTCTCCAAAGATAAGGCAGGAAACCAAAGGCCTGGAAGAATGGGTTTACAAAGGGTATACTGCTTCTTTGCCAAATCTGTGTGTACTACAGTAAAGAATAGTAACTTGTTAGTAGTGAAAGCATCCTTAACTCTCCTTTACAACTTGAAGACCTCTCCCTTCCTGTGGTATTTCTATTCAGCCCTGCCTCGTGCTTTGGGATGCAGCATTATATTTGTACCTTTAGGTGTAACGGAAAAGAGAACTCGGATTTTACTTCTTCCAGCACTGGGCTTTATTTTCTTGTATTCATTTCTCCCACACAAAGAGCTGCGTTTTATTATATATACTTTCCCTGTCTTCAACATAGTGGCTGCTAAAATGTGTTCACGAATGTAAGTTCAAAGTTCTGTTTGTTGTTTTTGTTTTGTTTTTTTTTTCTCTGAAAATGCAAAAGAAAAGTATTATTACTATTTTTGTGCACTGTTTTCCATTTTGGACTCTGAATCAACTTGAGTTGATCATATGCTGTAGAAAGGAGGTTCAGATCTATGTCATTGGACCCAGCCACAGAGAGAAGTGGAAACCAATAAAAGCTAAATGCTTTGACAGGACTATTTGGCAAGTCTGGAGCAGAGTTGAGAACAGAGCCCTGATTTTACTGTTAGGTTGTTACAATTCAGTTTATTTATTCACCAGAAAAAAGACATATTCCAGAGTACTACTGTGCTGTTAACATAATTTAACTCAGGAGAAAGTTTAATAAACACGTGAGGCTCATGAAACATAGTTAAATAGTTTATTTGGGTGTATCGAGTAAACAAATTGAAGTTAAACTCTGAACTTCTTTGAAAGAAAATATATTCATAGCTAAAGGATTTAAAGCTAAAGAAATACTTAGCTTTATTGATGAACTAGTTGTAGCTTTATTATTGAGAATATTCTGATTTAAATGTCACTAGAAGTTAAATCTTGTAGGAGTTGATAATAAATGCATGCCATACATGAGTAATAAAATTTGCATTATCTTTATTATTTAGCAGTGGAATTTCCATAACAGTTATGTCAAGGTAGCCAATGACCAGTGTGAAGGAAAATAACAGTTTATTCTCATTTTTTTCCTTCCTCAGTCTGAATAACTACCGGAGATCCTGGCTGTACAAACTTGGATCTTTCTTTGTTGTAATGCATCTTCTAGTTAATGCTGCTTACTCAGGAACATCTTTATATGTTTCACATTTCAATTATCCTGGAGGAGTGGCAATTCAGAAGTTGCACGAGTTGGTACCTTCAACAGCAGGTATGTAAAGCTGTCTTGAAGTATGTTCACCTAACTCTAATTTCAGGGTGTTTTTGCTAGTATATCTTTTCATGTATTGGATACTACTACTTCACACTAGCCACATGCATCTTTTTTTGTTACTATTTTATTAATTTATTATTAATCAGAGTAATCTTAGGAGAATTTTGAAACTATATTCTGTTTTCTTTATTTATGTAGATGTCTCTGTTCATATTGACGTGGCTGCAGCACAAACAGGAGTTTCTCGGTTTCTAGAAATCAATTCTGATTGGAGGTATGTTATGAATGAGGTGTTTTGATCTGAACATAGGAGTCTGCTTTTTCCTTTCTTGTATATGCACAGGGACAAGCATTACAAACACAGTTTCTGGTAAAGCATATTTATTAAGCCAGGTCAAGAACAATGTGAATCTTTTGAGAATTTTGGTGTCTGCAGTGCTACCATTTCAGAAATAGAGGACAGGTGTTTTTTGTTTTGGTTGGTTCTGATTTACCTAAATAGCATAGAATCTTTTGAAGGACAGGAGGAAATGGCCTCAAGTTGTGCCAGGGGAGGTTTAGATGACACACAAGGAAAAATTTCTTTGTGGAGAGGGTTGGATTGGAACCAGCTGCCCAGGGAAGTGGTAGAGCCACCATCACTGGAAGTGAATATGGCACTTAACATGGTTTAACGGTGAACATGGTGGTGGTGCTAATTTGATGGTTGAACCTGATGATTTTAAAGGTCTTTTCCAACCATAACAATTCAGTGATTCCAGACATGTCAGAAACAGCACAAAAAGTTTGTTAGCTTACTAAAACACCATTATATTTAATGCAGCTACGTTTGATGCCCCACTAGATCTTGTAAAAAGAGCTGTAGATGAACAGTTTTCTGCTCTTGGCAGAAGAGTTTATATAATTGTGCGGGTGTCTTCTCATTTTGTTTGTATTTGAATGATGTGTGGCAGTGTGAGGCTCACGTGCATATTAATGTTGAAAGTCTATGTGGAACATCCTTCACACAGATGGCATTGAAGCTGCTGTTATGGACACATTAGCTCTGAGAGAAGGATGTTGAGTGCTTTGTCACTATGACCAGCAGTGACAGAGAGTTTTAAAAATCAAATATTAGAATGGATGTGGGATGGCATCGTTTGCTTTTCAGGATGCAAACCAAAATATGGGTACCTTTCAGATTCTTAGGCCCACATCTTCAGGTGAAGCTTAGGTTTCTAATTTAAAATGTCATTTTAATGAAAATGATTCACTAGAAAGGGACACAAAGCCTCCCTTCTTAGTGCACAAAACAAAAGCAATGCAAGCAAATTTTGTTTCAAGAAGTACTCTGAGCATGGAATTCTTTTTCCCCAGTTACAGTATTCAGGATCAGATGAACAAACGTAATTTTATTATTGGTATGTTTAGAGATAAATATACTTTGGAAATAAAGTGGAAAAAGGGAAGAGTATGCTTCTGGGAAAATTACAAAAATCATCAATCTTGGTATGCCTTGTTTTATTTCCAAGCTCTCTCATGATGATACGGACAGTTTAAAGCCTTCACAGTTACCTATCTACTGTTTATTTCAACTTGGTTTTTTGTACGTTCGATCCACAGAAAGTCTTAAGCCATGGATCAGGAGACATTAAGCTGATTGAGTACAAGGCATAGAACATGCTTGATAGCTGAAAGGTTCCAATCTTTGGTTTTCTTGAACATACTTAAATACACACACTACTCTCAACACAACTCTGCTCTCTAAATAGTGCTTCATTTCAATGAGCTTTTTGAGGTGGTAAGTTTTGGATTATTTTGGGCTTGTAAGGCACAGTGTAGTGGGATTGGAAGGTGAATGAATAATATCCCTGTCACTGATAGATCTTTCTTAGTGTTGCAGCTACGTAGCACTTTGTCTCTCTCCCTTTTATCTGTAATCAGCAAAACAAAGTCTCAAGGAAGGGCTGATTCATCATGAAGTTTCACATTAAAAAAATCAAGCAAAATCCACAACTGAGCATCATACACATACCACTTTGTCTGACAGCACAGTACTGCAAAGTTTTAGTGGCACCAACTGTCCATTTTCTCTTTATCCAAGGAAGTGACAGCCTTTCAGATGGGTGAAAACTAAGTTACCATCTTCATAGACGGTGTATGTCAGGTGAAAACAGATTTATGGATGGGGTAGCTGTGAAGGCTGATGATTCATCAGGATAACTGCAATCCATAAATAAAAGTGTCTTAAAGTTAACAGCTTTCAGTGGCATGCTCAGATTAGATCTGTTTGCCTCAAGAAAAATGCAAGTGATCCATTATTTTTCTTCAAAGGGTTATTGAAGGAAGCTTGATGCAGGTTCTTCGACATGACAGGTGTTACAATCTTCACTTCAATTAGTGCAGTCTCTTTGAAACAGGAATAAATACGCTGTGTAAGCTTAAAGTATTTAAAAATAATAAAATTCATAAATGCTTGCAGCCAGATGAAAGGCCCTTTATTTGCTGATGAAGAAAATGCAAAATGAGTAGTTGGTAAAGTTGTTACAAAGTACGCTATTCCTTCTGCCAGTTTGGGTGCCTGTACCAACCTAAGGGGTATTGTGATATTTTTTTGAAATAGCAGGTGAAATCAGCATGGAATTGTTTTAAAAGAAAAAAACACCTGTTTGGTGTGCAAAGTCTAATTCTGCATTATATGGTGTATTTATTGATACCTGGATTCTGTCAGCCTGGGGTTTTTTTTGAGTTGCCAAAATTCTAGTTGACAATCCACACAAAACCTCTAGATTGGAGTGAAGTTCTTGCTTTAAATATCTTAAATGTTAAATACTGCTATGTCAGGGAGTGTTATAAAAATATCTGTGGAGATTTTTTTTTTTTGAGAATGCAGGCAGATGAGAGGCCAGGCCTGCAAAGACACGTGTTACCAAAGATGCAGACCGCATCTAATCCTAGGTGCGTTTAAGGGTATGTAGGGTTGGGATTGCACTGCTTCCCTACCTGTGTCCATATCTGCAAGGAAAGCCACAGCCTTGAGTAAGATGCTTGTGAAACGTGTGGGAGGAATCAGGTGCGTAAGAATAGGAGCTCCAAATCCTGGTAGAAAACAGTTCACAGAACAGGGCAAAGGAAAGGCTGAATAATGGAGCACTGCTTTTCACTTGGGTTACAGAGCTTAACATTGGTCTGTGGAGTGTTTTGGGGTGGACTCACATCATTTTTCTCCTTTGAAGTTGTTGTATTGAGGACTTGATCAAGCTGCCATGTCCAGTATGACTATCATAACCCTTGGGCTGTAAATTGCACCTGATCTCTCCCCAGTGAATGAATAACTAACTATTGTGAAACAGAAAAGTGTCCTCATGAGACAGTGAGGGAGATGTATCTCAATTTCTAGAAGATTAGAGAGGTTCATACAGCTCAGAGAGATAATGAACTTCAGTTTTGGGCTTAGATCTGATGGCAGCTAACTGAACCTAGACTTTTCACATCCTTGCCAAAGTGCAAAGTCACTTGTTTTCTCATCCTGTAAACTCCGTCAATAGCTAGAGTGAACATAAGTCCTTCTAAGAAAAAACTGTAAGTGTACATGTTAAATAGTTCTAGAACTCGTTAATTACTTATTTAATAATTTATTTTCAGTTTTAAACATGTAGTAGATCAGGGAACTGAACTCAGAAATAACAAGAGCCAAGTTAGTTTAGTTGTCAGGCTGTTCTTTTTTTTCTACAGAGTTCAAGGAGGTCTTCTCCATGCTATTTTCTGAGGCTCCTACTTTGACTACCAGAAGAAAAACAGTTCTGCTAAAGTACCTCATAACGTTTTTGTTTTTTTTAATTATTAAAAAAACCCACCAGTGAAAAAAACCTCCACGCTTAACCAAACTGTAATTCTGGTAGGCCAAAACTTAAAAATTAGTTAATCCTACAGTCTTAGGCTTTGATGTCTTTTTTCCACAGAACTCAAGTAAGGGACTAGTAAGAAATTTTCTAGGAATCTGATTTATATCACAATAGCAGCAGAAAGACCTGCATGGAATGATAGTCCCTAAACTCTTCAAAAATACTATTTCCTCCTTTAGTACTAGTTTAATCAAGAGATATAAGTGGGAATGTTACAGTTCCTTTTGTGTTTCATACTGAATGCTACGTGTCCCGGAAATAATGGAGTTAATGTAAATAAACCTTCTTTATTCTTTACAGGTATGACAAAAGAGAAGATGTTAAACCAGGAGACCAGCTGATGTTTTCTTACACACATATACTGATGGAAACAAACCCTCTTCAAATATCACATTACAAAACAACCCACAGGCCACTGGCAAATATACCTGGCATCAGTAAAATTGGGTTGAACCTTACTGCACTACCTCCTTTTACTTTAAACTTGAAACCAAAATTAGTACTGTTGGAAAAACTTCCTCTATCATCTTGACTGAACTTTAAGTAAGTCTTTTGATGTGATTTTGCTGATGACTGAACTGTTTAAGACTTCAGCAAATTTTCATTCCAGCACTGCAACTCAGCTTCTGTGGAAAGGCACGGAAATTCTTTGTACCGACTGGTATTTAGGTCCGTCCTGTTTCGTACATGTTACAGTGCATTCTTAGTCAGTATACACTCAGTATACTGAATTGTATTGTTAGATACGTTTGAGAGAGGCTACCTGCAAGTTTAGCAGTATTAAGTAAAAACTGTCTACTTGGTTTTGGTAGCTCTCTGCGTCATAGCACAGGTATGTCCGATTTGTCCTATATAAAATACATAATGGAACAGGTTTGTGCTATGGCAATAATTTGATATGTAATCCATGTGTGCAAAGATGTATTACTTAGTGTATCTGCAAGATTGTAACCCCCTCAGCTGTCAGTGCCTGTGTGAAACCTAATGATGTTATCAACATAGGAAAGCCATATTCATTGTTAGCTTCATCATAATACCTAATAATGCCCTGTAGGATACCAAACTGAAGTGAAAGATTCACTGAAAAAGCAGTTGGACCTCTTGACAAACACTGTCTCGTAACAGATTTAAGGATGACTGTCTTCCAACAGTTCTTGAAAAAGCAGCAACCTGGAATTCACAGGAAAAAGCATTTTTAAAATAAAGTGTCCTCTCTTGTGCTGTAATGGTATTATCTTAATTTGCAGTGCAAAAATTTACCTATGAAAATATTCACTTGAGTCCACTTTAAGATAGGTGCTGTTTTCCTTTTTTTTTATTAAGTAATCCCTTTGCAAAGGAGTACTGTAACGTGCCATGTGCATCATTCTGTAAACTAGAATAAGATTGCATGCTCTATAGTTTCCTCTATTAGATGTTTCTGTTAAGGATCTCTGCAGAGGTTGCTACATGGACAAGGAAATAAAGTTAGAATTCTGTTAGGGCTGGTTGTAATATGATAGGAGCTCCATTAGTGTGAAATAACAGAATTGCTGAAATTATCATGGGCAGAAAACTTCCTTGCCAACTGAAAACTTGAGTAAAAAATAACAGAATAAAGTGGTTTGGTGGGGTTTTTTGGTGGGTTTTTGGTTGGTTGGTTTTGGGGGAGGGTGGGGGTTTCATTCTTAAAGTGTGCTTGATCCAAGAACTACCTTTACTTCTGTATGTTTCAACTTTTGGGAACATGTTTTGTTTTTATCCTCTAGATTATGTATCAGAGGAACTGATCTGGTGGGGTGGAGCCTGCTCTCCTGTAGGAGTGGTTATTGCCCAGGTTTCCTCAGCCTGACCAGATCTGGCAAAGGCAACCTGCAGAACTTGTTGGTCTAGTCTCTGACTGCTCTTGAAATTGAAATCACTCAAGTATTATCTATTTGACTTGTCTTTGAAAGAAAACTCAGCTTCCTCCAGAACCAGTCTGAACATCAAACCATTCACATGAGACAGAAGGAAATTCATGCGCAAATAGCTTGAAATCTGGAACCACACAAAGGAAAAATTTTGACTAAGGATGTATGTGGGCCATTATGTTAAGGCTAATCATTGACTTTATTTAACTCCCCCACAGTGTAATCCACAACTCAAGAAACTAAACTGAAACAGCTGCAGTTACCTGTATGGTTACTCCAGCTTCCCAAATCCCTGGTTGTCAGAATCCCTCTGCAGGAACTTGGCTTTTGTTAACTACAGAGAAAACCTAGGACTACTGTGTTTGCAACATAGGCACCTCAAGCTAATGCCTGGAGTGGCACAGAGTATGTGGAGATGAGACATCTGCAGAGTTTAATCTTGCTGAATGTCAGACATACACATTGGGATGGGTCCTTCCACAGACTTTTATTCAGGTATCAAGGTGGTACCTGTTGGATTTACACCAGTGGTGGTGTTCACCTGTGGTGCTAATTTGTACTACAGCCTCACCACTGATAGAAGAGATCAACTCAAATTGGCCTGTTTAGTCCATGTGTTTGGGGTAGAGAAAATACATACAAGGAGGCAAGAAAGAGAGGATGGATTGAGGTTTGAAGAGTGAAAGTTTATTTGGGTTCTGTTGCATCTTGTTCTACAGATTTGGTTATTGCAAGTGCTTAGTTTGAAAATTGACAACTTTGAGCTTGTAGACAAAGGGCTAGATTGTGGCACACATAGTGCATACAGCACTTTAGTACCCAGGGCTCTATGATCACTGTGACCGTATGTGTCAGGGAAGGTTTGGATGTTAGGAAATGTTTTTCACCCAGAGGGAAGTGGTCACAGCACCAAGACTGACAGAGCTCCAGAGGTATTTGGATGATAGGCACATCATGTGACTCTTGGGTATAGTCCTATGCAGGACCAGGAGTCTGACTTGATGATCTCTGTGGGTCCCTTCCAACTCAGGATAAATGATTCTATAGGTAGCCAGCTCCAACACAAGCCATGAATATTATGGCAGCGCACACTTGGAATAAGAAGGGGGAGCTGGCAAATTGGCATAAAGATTACTGCAGTTTTCCCCCAAAGGCTGCTTTCAACAAAAAAAAGCAATCCTTGGAAACTAAAAGCCATCCCTTTCTTAAACTAATCTTATCTCCAAGTCTTGGTGTTGCCTCTCTTTGGCTCCACAAGAGCTTATTTTCTCTTTTAATATAGTCTAACGTTCAGTGTACTTGCATAGAAGTTCTCTTAGATATAAGAGGGCATTAAGGAAGTCTCTTGCTCCTCCTCCAAAGGTGAAGTGGGGTATTACAAGTTCTTATGCATTTGGGGGCCTAGGGGGAAACTCCAAGTTACAGAATGAATGGTGCAGGTAGGAGGGAGACTGAACAGTTGGTGGAATTTCTGAAGGGACTTTAAAGCAATAGATTTCTGATGACTATTCAAGATCTTAGAAGAAAAAATATCTTTTAACTTGACTGATTACAAACACCAGTACTATAAAGTACAGTTTTTCTTAACAAAAGCAGGAATAAGGTGAGCATATTTAAATAACTGAAGGTTGAATTAACCTGAATAAAGCAAAAAAAGAGATAGCACAGTTCATCTATAATGCTGCTATAGAATGAGATGTATTTTAGGATGGCTTGTTAAACTCCCCAAAGGTCAAATGTTGTGTAGCATCATGCATTGCCTTTTGAAGTCTGACTTCTTACAAGTAATGCTTGTTCCTGTAAAAAGTCTTAACAGATTATTTGGACAAAAACGCATCACCATGTTCCTTCACCTGGAGATGGCAAATAATCACTGTCTTATAGCCTGAGATTTAGGACACCCTGTGTTCTAAAAATAAGTGCATGAAAAGAAGTTGTAGAACATGCTAAAGGGCATTTCTGGATGCTGAAAGTAAAAGGTGCTTCAAAACAAGGTTAAACTGATCACTCTCAGATCAAGAACCAAAGATCAAGGAACAATTTCCAATTCACAAAGTCTGTAATAGTGTTCACAGCTGGGGAAAAAGTACCAGACTGTTTACCTGCCCTAAGTACTTGCTATGGGCCTTCTCTCTCAAGAGTCAATTTAGGGTGAGAAGATAGGGAGAATGATTGTATTGGATTTGACATAAAATACATTTATCTGCTAACCCAGGGAAAAACCAGAATGTCTCAGCTTTTTCCCTTTGCTGCCAATCAGAACACAACCTCTGCAATCCACCTGTGCAACACATTCTGAAATACTGAACACACTCCATTTTCTCACTCCTTGGCCATTTTACACATCTCCTTGGTGAGACAGGTTGCACGTTCAGGAGAACAACGTTCAGATTATCCTGCCTCTCCTGCGCTTACAATTGTTCTAGGAGCATTCCTATCTTCCTGACTACTTTTAGTTCTTCTCAACACTGGGAAGGAGTTTGAAAACTGACACAAGATCTTAGCATTGGTTTGCTGTCTCTCAGTTTCAATGTGTGTTTCCCTTGCATCTGACAGCACTTTTATATATATAGAAATCCCAGAAATTATAGAGAAAACTAGTGTTGCTTTCCTTTCCTTACTACCTGTGTTCATTTAACATTTCCCTTCCACCATCACCCCCAAAGAGTTTAGTATTCAGACTCTTTCAAGTAACTTCATTTTGTTTGCCAGAAAAGAAGAAAACCACATACCAATGTATGCAAGACTGTTTAGCTACAGCCATCTCAGCAAGCTGATTACATAATCAGTCTCAACTATGCCAAGACTAATGTTAAGAGGCTATGTTACAGACAGCGATAGATGGAATGTATCACTATCTGCTTAACACATGATACTGAAGATTAAAAGGGTGTTTTCAAAAATTCCTTAAGTTAAATGACAAAGAATTCTTTCAAACATTTTCCTCATTTTCTATTTAAATATAATTTCTAAATGTAATTTATCCATTTTGTATGCAACTACTTATTTTAGATCATGTCTTGAGATAAACACGAGCAACTTTTGGTTGCTCATTTCAGACCTTTATGATAGAAAGGGCAGCCAGTGTTTCCTCTGAAATTTTGCACCTTATGGTTATAGGCAGTCTTTCCCCAATCCTGCTTTACCTCAGCTGTAACTGCCCTTGGTTCTGTACCAAGGCTTCATCTGTGTTGATTTATGCCAAGTATAAGTTAAAAATGCTGCCTGAAATGGAGCCCCACCTTTCCCTTAAAACTGTCAAGAAATTGGAAGAAGGAGATGGTTAATAAATTTAATTAAAAAGTTGCGGACTGCTTAGGCATTGATCTAAGTCCTTAGAACCCAAGTTGATACCAGAGTTGAGGGCGTTGCTGTAGTTACTATTTCTGGCTGGCCTACTCATTTTATGAGACAAAGCACTTCTAGGTCAGCTTTGCAAGGAGACCAAGAAGGGAAGGAGTCACTCTTTCTTGTTGCTAAGAATAAAGCAAAAGATGAATATATTTGTGAAAGAGTAAAATGCTTAGTCTATAAAATCTAAATAATCTGTAACTAGAAAATGTTATTTGTTAACTGTATATTATATTTTTTTCCCATGTTTGAAGATACTTAAATGAAAATTTAATATGGCCAGCTCTGAATAGTGGCAGAAAAAAAAAGCCACTTTACTGAAGAAATCTCAACAACTGTAAACATCTACTTTGACCTTGTCATCTGTGTCTGCTTTTAATCAATTACATCCTTACGCTGGTATTGAAACTGTTCTAGATTGAGATTTCAGTTCATTATAAATTCAGAAACTACTTTTGGGGAGCAAGAAGCTAGGAGTATTCCTAGTAAATGCTCACTGGCCAAAATCTGGAAACATGTTTCCTTCACTTGGACTTGGGTAGGGAAAGAGGCCAAATATAAAGGGGCAAATGTGGGCGAAGCATTATCACAGGTTTCTGGAGCATAATACAGATCTTGATAGACACTTTCCATTATATACCCTTCACAAGATTTGAGGTCCTTGAAAAGGCTGTTGCAGATCTTATTTCTTGCTTCCTCTTAAAGGAAGCAAAAGCTGTAAGATGTTTATGATGACACTTAGTATCATCTTTAGCATCATCTGCATTTACTTTCTGTGCTAAGACAAAAGAAAGTTCTTAATTTATTTCTAAAGTTCCTAATGTTCTGAAACTATCTGTTTAAGTATCACTGTTGCAGGGTCACCATATCATTATGCATTAGGGAACTGTGCTGCCACAGGGACTGGTGCAGCACAAACTCAGCTCGATGGAAACTCCCGCTGTTTACAGTTTATGCTTTATTAGTCTGAGGGAAAGCAATGTAAAAATAGCTGGGGTTCCTATCCATTACAAACATAAGAAAAAAACCTAAAGTTTTAGCAATCACTGAGAACTTCTATTGAAAATAATAAAGTAAACCCAACACAAACCCCACCCAACTCAGTAACTTACCTCACTGCTTCAATGAAAGCTTTCAGCCCTTCTCTTGAAGTCATTCTTTTATCATAGGAAGCAGTGCCTGAACTGAAGAAGGAGATGCTCCCATAACTCCTACAGAAGGATCAGGGCTTACAACCAAAACCAGCGATGTTGTGTTCTCAGTTTCTTCTATTTAAGTGTTTCAATTTTAAGGCCTTTTGGGCCTGCACATTATCTTTTTAAAAATTCTAACAAAAGCCTATAATTAATTCTTAACCAAGCTGACACTGAAACAGTGAAGTCTTAAGAACTAAAGCCCTTCAAAAAATCCAAACCAAATCACCCCCCCAAACAAACAAACAAAAACAAAACAACAAATGCCAAAACAAAACAAACAAAGGCAATTGCAGGTACAAATAGAGTAAACTAACTTCAACTGATAAAATTTTACTTTTAAAAATAGTGACTAGTTCTTGTGCTCTCAGGAAGTTTTGACAAAAAGCTTGACTGTACAATTAATTATCCAGTAAGATGCAAATTTGGGGCTACAAAATGCCATCATTACAACTTTCCACACGGAATTACAGGAGATACAGCAAAGACTGCCTTCACAGCCAAGATGCTTGCTTCCAGAGAACTGTGATTTTCAGGTAAGCTTGTTCACTGTGAGCACTCATGGTATGATGTGACTTCACAATGCTTTAAGCCATAGGCTTTATTTACATCCAAGCCTTGAGTGAAAATTATATCACTTGTTTAAAAATTTTTTTCTTCATGCTCTACACCTCCCTCTACACTCGTTTGGACAGATTAAAAATCTCTTTTACAAGGGTCAAGGTTATATTCACAGTTAAAATGTAGGGGGAAAAATTGAGATAATAATTAACCAGTAACCATTGAAACATGCTTTCCAATAAGCTGCTTCAAACTCACCTACTTCCAGCTACATATAAACGAGAACAAATTGTTTTATTACTGCAGAAAAAACATGCTGCTCTCATTTAACCCTAGAAAAACAAAGAAATGCTGACTGTTGATAGAAATAAAAATTGTCTTTTAAAATACTGGAGGGAAAATGCAGTATGAGTTTTTCCCAAGTACACTATATTGTAATTTACTTAAATAGTACAGGTGTAAACATAACAAATGGAATAAAAATTGAAATACCTGAAACCATAAAATGTTTAGAGAAACAGCACATGGAAACCAAAGTCACCTGGGAAATAATTCAACAGATATTCCTGAGGTTAAAACAGCTTTTGTGAAATGAGAAGAACCAGGATCCAGGCTCAAGTTCAAAGATATAAATGGAAAACCCATCTTTTCACATACTATATTCTGTGGTATATTTTAACTTTGATTCAATGGTTGCCTTAAATCCATCTAAAAATAAAAAGCAGTGTTGACTACCACTGGAAAATTGCAAATAAAATGTTTAATTTCAGAAACTGAGTTCACCATTTATAAATACACTAAAACATAGTAAATGCAAAATTAGATTAGGCATAGGTACAGTATTTTAACAAAGCTACAACTTTTCTAAAAGGTCATAGGCAAATGATGACTTGTTTCCCAAAAAGTATTCAATGAAAACTGAAAAGATGAATCTTGCTAGAGTTAAACCATGGAGAACATTCCTTTCAAATTAAAATGCTGGCTATTTTTCCATCTTATTTGAAATTTTACGGGCTCTATATCCCATTTGCCTGATGGACACCAACAGTTAAGAATCAACCCTACTACATAAAGTTCTAAGCAGTGCACCATATCCATAAGGCTATTACTGAAAACCAGAAGATCAGTTATTTCTGTACTAGGAGCTTTAAGACAGGCTGTTCTACACAATTGAAATTACATTAGGAGTAAGGGCTCAATTTTTACAAAAGGGACCTTATAGTTTCGATGCACTAAAGATTAGGAAAGGCTTCAGAATGACATTAGAGTCTTCATGGTAAGTTTCTTGCCTTTTTTGTACATGGCGTTAAATAACAAGCATTAATTCACAAACTTTGATAAGACTTTGAAAGAGCTTTTATAAATACCCAGAATATTTCTGTAGTTCAGTTAAAATGTAAAACCTGAACAGGAGAACCCTGAATGGGGAGTTTTACTACCGATTGCTTTGTAACTGACATTCCATATCATCTTAAGATTTATTTTCAGATGTTAAGTCAACAGTCTCCCGTAAACACATCTTTCTCAATAAACTCTTCTTAATCCTTTAAGTACTTTAGGGCTTGCAGTTAAAAACACCGCATGATAAAAAGACAGCTTGAACCCCATCTTTCATGTACAGCTTTCTTTTGACAAATACAAAACCTGTTTCCTTGCAATTAAAGCAATGTTCAACTAAAATACAGTACCTGGTTTATGGTTTTTACATAATTGAATAAAAAACTACAGAATAGAACTGTTTACATCTTTTTTTTTTCTTTTTTGCCATTCTATTAAAACAAATGACTGAGCTTTTTTAAAGTTCATTTACAATTATGGATTAAAACCTACATAATTTTGTATAATTTGACGAGACAGGCTATCTCTAGTGTGAACTTTTAAAAAACATATATACAATATCTGGCCTGAAGTACTATGAATAAGGCACATGTAGACATATTGAAAGCTGAAAAAAATGAACCTAAAATTTGGAATTATAGTCACTGATTAGATGTCATACATGGCCCCTATTGGAGCAATTTAATATTCCAAGTTATAGTTAATATCCAGTGAGCAACAATAGATTTAGTCTAGCAGTTTGTTCATTAATTTCAATACTGGAAGTATATTAAAGGAAGATTCACTTTCAAAAAGATAAGCTTTTCAAAGTGTTCAATCATTAACCTTGACTGACTAAAGTTGTTGCTTTCATTGGATGTGTTGAACAATCTCTCTGAAGGAACAATGCTTGGAGGGCAACCCAAGAACCTGACAGCCAATTTTGACAGTACTGGCCAAGATGACTTTTTAAAGTTCCAGTAAGTTAGAGGATCACAGTTATGCTCAAGTACTTCTTCCTCCAAGTAAGAAAGCACCATTTCCTCTGGTAACTTTGCTCTCTCTTTCAGGTCTTTTGTTTTCTTCATGTCACCCATGAGTGACCAAAGATTATCTTCCCCATAGGAATTTGTAGATGGTGAACCTATATCACATCCATTGGAAACAGGTTTATCATCATCTGAGGTAGAACTCATTATTTCCAGCTCCCTGATTAAGTCTTGTTTATATTGTTCAGCCTCCTCTTCTGTAAATAAGGATGTTTTATACCGGGGATCCAAAAGCGTAGCAAAAATGTACCTTGGATCATGAAGCGTGGAGGACAATCTACTCACCATAGCTTCTTTCAAAGATTTCAGCATAGTATCTATGCCCATAGTTTCCTCAAATAGCATTTCTATTTTTCTGTTAAGTATATGAATCATTGGAATCACTTGACTTAGGGTGGACATGTGTGTACTCATCTCCCTACTTGCAGCTTCGAAAGGTTTGAGAGCATGACACACCGACTGCATGACTTCCCACTGATCACAGCTGATTAGCTCCCGAAAGCTGCACTCTATTGACATTTCATCAATTGCTCTTTTCTGTTCAATCAGACGTTCAAGCATATGAAATGATGTATTCCACTTGGATGGAACATCTTGTATTAACTGATGCTGAGGCAACTCATACTCTTTTTGCAATTCAGCTAACTTCTCTTTTGCTTTTGCTGACCGATGAACGCGTTCACAGATCTTTCTTGCAATACTAAGCAAATTCTGAACCATTCTCTGGCTTTTAATAGCTTCATTTACAATTACATTGACAGTGTGACTAAAACATTGTACACTTGAATGATCACCTTCATTTAAAGTTTTCGCTATACTCTGATTATCAGTAACAGTAATCCCAATCTGAAGTCCAATGGAAGTAATCCATGTTTCCCACCAGTACTCTAGCTGCTTTTGAATGCTGATTCCATTGTAGTCGCAATCAATCTGTGATACATTTAATAGTGCTGAACAATGGTAATCCTCACACTGTGGTCGAAATGAAGACTCAAATGTTACCCAGTGAGCAGTCAGGGTTAGATATTCTCGTGTTTGGTTGCTCATCCATATTCCAGATGTAAAGTGGATCACTCCACTTTCAGCTTCTTTAAGATGTGAAATAATTATTTGTTTTACGTTATCATACATATCTGGAATTGCTGTCCTAGAAAAGTAAGATGGAGAAGGTAAAGAATACTGAGGTTGCAAATATTCAAGCAGCCTGTTAAAGCCAATGTTGTCTACAAAAGAATATGGCTGAAGGTCAAGTGCAATCATTTCGGCTACAAGACTTGTGATTTTTTTGGCAACTGGGTGAGAGTCACAAAACTTGTCATTGGTTTCATCAAAATTTGAAGATCCTAGTAATTCTGTGCGCAGTGGCATGTGATTATCCGTAGATGAGGATAATACTGTCTCTGGAACATCAGTTTTCAATACATTGTTATGAAACCGCTGCAAATGTCTTAGAAGGCAACTTGTGCCTAGGTTTGTTGGCTTTTTCCCCCTACTTATTATACGTCCACAGTGTGTACATATTACTTTTGTTGAATCTGCAGAACAAATTGAAAAGTGATTCCACAGTTTTGAGGTCTTCTTACTATTAACAGGAAATATAATTTGATTATCATGTGTAACCATTGTAGGCAAGTCAGTCAACTTTGAGGATGAACATTCTGCAGAAGCCAAGGTGGCATAAGGAGAATTTGCCAAACTCATATCAAGAAAGCTCTTTTGGTTTCCAATTACATCAGGATGGCGTCTATACAGATGCCTCATTAAGCAGCTTGTACCAACATCTCCTTTCTTACCGCGACTTATCATGCAACTGCAGTATCTACATACTGCTTTTAGACTGTCTGCAGGTGACAGTGAAAAGTGGTGCCAAACTTCTGATTTAAGTCTTTTCATAATCCTTTTGTTTTGCTGAAACACAGCAGTAGGTTCAAATATTAGTGGACCTAATCCCTCACACTGTTTTTCAGGAGATGAAACAAAGGAGACTTCACCTATATCATCAGAAGATGACAGCATTGAGTCTTCCACTAGAGCATCTCCAGAAGTTAGATTAGCATGGATCTCCTCAGAGATTCTGTCTGGAGAAGAAGAAACAGAAGTTGGTTCTTTCATTAGTTTTCCAGGAGAAGATGACATAGAATTCAGATCGCTATCTGAAGATAGTAAAGAAGGCAACAGAGTTGGAGGTGTGGTGTAAAGAGGGGGTATGCTGGTACCACCCCCATTTTCTTGCAGGACAATGGAACGATGGGCTCTCCACATGTGTCTTATTAAACAACTTGTTCCTAGGTCTTTTCCATTTTTTCCTCTACTGAACTCATTCATGCAGTGGATGCAAACAGCTTTAGAATTATCTAGAGGTGACAAATAAAAGTGTTTCCAGACAGCAGATCTCCTTCTAGAACCTGATGCGCTCTTTGGAATTACAACTGCTTTTTCTGCTACATTCTCAACAGTGTCGTCATACTGGTTGTTGGGTAGCTGTGGAGATGAGCCAACCATGACTTCTTCTTTGCTGCACTTTTCAGAAACTGAGAGATCTGGTATTTCTTCAGAAGAAACAATAGAAACAGATTCCTCAATTATTCGATCTGGAGATGGTATTTTAGAAGCCATTTTCTTGACCAGTTTTATGGGGGATAACATAGAACTCAGATCTCCAACATCTGCAGGTTGAGGTGGCAGCAATAATGTAGATGAAGAAAACGAGGATATACCTGGCATAGTGCCATTTTCTTGAATTAGTACAGTTGGATGGGCTCTCCTCACATGTCTCATGAGACAACTTGTACTCAGGTCCTTTTCGTTTTTACCCCTGCTAAATTCTTTCATACAGTACATACATATTGCTTTAGTGCTATCTCTAGGAGATATAAAAAAATGGTTCCAAGCAGGTGACTTTTTTCTGGAGCTTATGTTTCTGCTAGAAAGGAGGCTTTGTGTCACAGCTTCCATTGCTACATCATACAGCGTATTACTATACTGAGAAAAAAGAGATCCATAATCATCTTCATTTTCTGTGGATAAATATTTGCCAGGGTTGTTATTAATGAAGTTCTTTTCTTTGTCTTCCTGTTCATCACTGCTGTCTGCATGTTTGAAATCATCTTGTTCTGTCTTTATATCCGTGCTTTCTAGACTACAATTAATGCTGTCTTCTTCTTGCTCTACTTTTAAGTTATTGATTTTACCCAATACAAAACTATCATCCATTCCGGGGGACTCTGCTTTACTCATGTCCATGGATGACAAACTTTTCTTGCCAAGACTTCATTTATTAATAAATATAGATAATTTAAAAGATTATTTAAGATTTGACTAAAATTATGTATCTTGTATACTGAATGCACGAACACAAATGTGTGCATGTGTGAAAATAATCTCTGGTTTATGAATTCCGTATTCGCGTTGTGCATAAACAAATATAATTAGTCATAAAGATGCATTTAAAAATTATAGACTTAATTAATGGAATCTCATTTTTCCCCCAGGATCATGACATTTCAGGTCATAGATTAATGTTCTCAAAGACAGTTGTTGTTAAATAATTCATGTTGTAGACACAATCCTAAAAAATGAATATTCTGCTTTCTTGTTGAAGGAAGCCATTCTGTTCATCTTGACTGGGCAACTGTGATTCTTTTGCACCATCTAGAAATAAAAAAATTGAAGACAGAGTTGATTAACCCTTTAGTTACTTTAAGTCACAGATGAACTGAAAACAGGCTAAATATTCTGTAGGTTTTGTTTTTTTTTCTTTTTTGAGATAAAACCAATTCAGTGTACTATTAAAAAAAAGCCAAAATTTATTCAATACATGTACCATGGGCAAATAAGTGTCTACATATGCAGCTCTGGTTCAGCTTTGATAAAAACTAGAGTCCAAGAATTGCTTTTGTATTTACTTGAACAAAACTATGCCTCATCCTCCATGATAATTCAACTGCTGCGTATGCACATATATACCCAAATATATATACACATACATATCTAAAAACATATATACAGGTGCTTATATCTACAGATATATATGAAGACAAGCAGGCATTTAATCATTTTAGCACAGAAATATGTACTTAAAATCAAAAGCTATGTTATACTCTTGGTACGTGTGCTTCCTGCATTACTGACAGCAGTGTTCAAAAAGAAACAAGAAACCTCTGTAAGGGTGTCCAGCATTGTCACACTAATCTCTCTTACTCTGACCATAGTCTCACATGGTTATATTCGTGCCATAAGACTTCCAGACAACAATATGCTATAGAAACAAGCTACTTTAGAGTTTGGTGATTAGAAACTGCAATGTTTAGTTTAGGATAACTGGCCTGTGTAAATGCCATATAGACAGAGGTCTTCCAAAAGCACAACAACATCACTCAGAAGCAAAGACACACACAGTTGCATATGCTGGTGCCTAGTGCAGCACCACCAGCTCAAACTCCTTATGTACTCAAAGGTTACACTAGAAAGTCCATTTACATCAAGAGAGCTAATTTAACTTGTGAGCAAAGATTTTCACCACCAATTTCAGTACAAAGGGTAGGTTTTTGAACTATAGTTGCACATAAACCACAAGGCCACAACAAGCTCCAAAAGCAAAATACCCCACTACTCCCCCACAAACATGAAGTTGTCTGCATTTGTCAGTCACTTTTTTTTTTCACTACAGTTATATCCAAATTCTACATTTTGACAAACCTTTCCTCATTTATTCTTCTGTGACATTAATGTAGTTATTGGTGCCTTCATTCAAGATAAACATTTTTGGCCACAGAGGTGATGTTACACTATACACTCCAATTTGGGCAAACTGAATTTTATAGAACTCTTTTTCCCCAGCTGAAGCCAAAACACAAATTTGAATCAGTTATTTTAAAACTACCTACAAGTTTCATTTGTACTAAAATACAAGAAGGACTGGGGTGATTCTTGGAAGGTCCCGCACAGGGCCAGGAGTTGGACTTGATGATGGGTCCCTTCCAACTCTGCATGTTCTATGATTTCAGCAGACAAAAGGTGAAATTAGCCATAGCTACAAAACACATTTAAAAAGTGTGTTATTCATACAGACATTTCCTCCCTGTATCAAGATCAATGTCATATTAGTTTTGTAACCTATTTTAATTAATTTTTCTCTGAGGTCTGTTTACAAGAGAAATCAGAAACACTTGTTTTCTGTGGATTTCAGATTTATGGAAAGCTATCATAGTGATAACTTTCTTTCTTTTCCAGAGCAGAGGAAGGGGCGGGGAAAAGGAGGGGCAATCATCTTACTGCAGCTGTTTTAATAAAAGGGAGATGGAGCAGTGAGAGGTAGGGAGCAACTCTGGTTTCCTATCTGTGAAAGTTTTAGTATTTGTGCACTGCCTTTCTCTTTTCTTCTCAGGAAAAAAACAAAAAAAACATGTTTTCAGATACCAAAAGATATGACGGTGGAGCATGAAGAACATCAGTTTGAATGAAAGGAAAGACTTGAAGACAAAAACCCTTAGTTTTATAGAAGAAATTTAGCACACTACACAGCACTTTCCATAGGTTTGTGAAATCACATCTAAGAACAATACTGTTAGCCAGACTAAATTTACATGACTCAGTATAAAACTGAATGAAACACAAGCTAGTGTCCACACACATACTGATGATTTGGAAGCACTTGGATCTGGGACAAGAGAGAGTAAGATAGTAAACTTTTTTAAATAAGAATCAAGCTAAGAGGATTCTTTTTTTATCTTTACTTTGATCTAATCTGTGAGTTTGGAGCTTGTTTTGCAAACAGGAAAAACAAGAAAATATAATAAGCTGTTGTGACTTAGGATCACAGAATAGAAAGGCTCACAAGCAAGTGACTCGATGCAGGACTTACAGAACATAAATTATGCATGGACGTGCCAAGTTACAGTAAGCACATTACAGATTCCTAGCTAGATTCACACAAATTACACGCATCCATCCTCTGACATCAGGTTCCGATGAAGCTGTGCACAATTTCTTTGCCTCAGAATAGGTAATGACATCTTTAGCCTTCAATTCCTGTAATTTCTTAACATTGCAAAAACAATTCTAGGCTTTAAACGTAAAATCCCACAGAGATGCTTCAATTGCTTCTGTCCTGATAAGAAGTTACTGCTAAACACAGTGAAGCTTAAAGTAGCTGTGATGGGAAGATTTGGAAACCTGATAAAGACCAGTTGCAAACTTTATAACCACACTTAACTAGACTAACATTCATTAAAACCACATATTGCCAGCGGTTATGTTCTTAATCGTTATCAGCCATTATCACTACATATTCAAACACTTAGACCCTAATCATCTTAACCTAAACTCACTTTGAGTACACAACTGCACTGAGCCGATGCCATGTAGTTAAATACTGATGGTTGTGGTCCTGACTGCCTTGCTGAAGCTGAGGTGAATAGGCGAGGGAGCTATTTTGACTCTGAAGCAGGAACTGTGGTAGTAAACTTCTTTTTCTATTTCTCCTTGCTGTTACTAGGGGTTTTTGATGCTCATAATCTCCTCCACCAAAAAAAAGATGCAGGAAGCAATTTCATCTGCTCCTAACCTTATTATCTTGGTTTTTTTTAGGATCAAAAATTGTTCTTGTTCCACCAGAACAAAAGAAGATA
Organism: Sclerurus mexicanus; assembly: GCA_013396755.1. Taxonomy (NCBI): domain Eukaryota; kingdom Metazoa; phylum Chordata; class Aves; order Passeriformes; family Furnariidae; genus Sclerurus; species Sclerurus mexicanus. Next base: position 1,027,010 of record VWZF01000179.1, on the reverse strand, counting down.
TATGTTTAACTGCACAACTATGGGAGAGAAAAACATGTGAATCAACAATTCAAGCAGGAAAATCTACAATCAAAATCCAAGGATACAGAATAAGCAAGAAAGCTTTCTGGTGGACCAAGTCAGGCTCTTTCCAGTGGTGCCAAATGACAGCACAACGGGCAAGGGGTACAAACAAACACAGGAGAGCTAATCTGAATAAAAGAAAAAAAAATTTCCTTTAAGGGTGACAGAGCACTGGAAGCACCTGCCCAGAGGTTGTGTAGTCTCCTTCTGGAGATGTTCAAAACCCACCCTATGCAACCTGCTATAGGTGAACCTGCTTTAGCAGCCAGGGTAGGATTAGATGATCTCCAGAGGTCCCTTCCACCCCCCACCATTCTGTGATCCTGTGTTATGATGTCACTACATCACATGTAAAATTAAGTCAAGCTCCTTCTCTTCAGACACCCTTGTGGGTTCAACCCAAATTTTCTTTAGAATACAGCCCCAGAATGCTCAGGGTTAGAAAGATAAATGTTTTTCATCTCCTCCTCCCATGCCAACTACATGTACGATTCAATCTGTTTTATTAAATAACAAAAAATGATGGAGCGTTTTAAAATTTTATAGTAACCTGGAACAAAGTATGAATTTGGTTATGACCACCTTTACATAGCTTGTTTACCCTTGGATCAAATTAAGGACTTGAAATTAAGGACTACTGCTAAACAAACAGGATATTCAAGGAGATGAAAAATGTTTTCAAAGGTACAAAAGGCTACAGGCACTTAGCTCAAAATTAGAGAAATTTATGCCTTTGAAATCTCCACAATGAGATACAGAATCACTTTGCAACAAAAAAAAAAATCTTCAAAGAAAATAAATGGAACTAGAGAACAATTATCTACTCAAATGTTCTATTCGGGATTATTAGCTTCTGAGTGGCTGCAGTCAGCGGTTCACTGTGGTAAGAAGCCTACAGAAACATTTTATAGGATTTTCCATTCAAAATGGGATTACTGAAAGCATATGGCTGTTGACAAGAAATATCAGGAGAATGCCACTGAATGCCACTGCCACAGCAGACTGCCATGAACAGAAGAAATCACTGCTGAAGTAAAGAGGTAAAAAGAGAAACACTGGTGTCTCGGAATTGCAGAAACATACATTAACACACGGAGAAATATGAAAAGTATGCGAGAACACTGAACCATAAGCAGATTATTTGTTTTGTAAAACAGAACATGGCCTGTAAGCTTTAAACAATTTAAATTGACTAGTCAGGTGATAATGATGAACTTGATTACATCACAGAATCTTGGTTCAAATAATGGTCTAAAGAAAACAGTTTAAAACAAAAACCATTACAATATTATAGAAGTACATGTAAATACAAAGACACGTATCTGCAATGTGCAAGAACAGTGTTTTGAAAAAGATATAATATGTGGAGACAGTGAAAGGAAAACCATTTACTAGTTTGAAAAAAATAAAAAAATTCAAAAACAGTGACAGATTTTAAGCACAAGATGTACATAAAAGATCATTAAAAATACTTTGTACAGATAACAGTTTTAGAATAAATAGTGCTAATCTTGTGCTAATCTAGTGCTACAAAGTAAAACTCTAAACGTAAGCAATACAAGCAATAAAGAATAGATACTTCAAGAAATTGTTATTTGCTTCAACTGCAATGGCAGGTACTATGCTAATTAGATAATATTTGCTAAAACAAAACAAACAAAGAAAAAACCTAAAAAACCTCCAAAATCCTTAACAAACACGCAGAATGTGTTTTTATAAATGCTTTTCTAAGTTATAAATCCCTTGAAGAGGAAAACTAATAATAGTGACTTTTTTTAATAGGAATTTCCTATGACATAGTATCAGTACTCAATCAGAAAGAAGTACAGACATTTGCAAGAAACTAAGCAGTTAAAATGTAGAAGAGACTGCAAAACTAAGCAGTTAAAATGTAGAAGAGACTGCAAAATTGGCATGTTAATTACACTTTGAATCAAGGTGGGTCCTACTCTCAAGTCTCACTGAAGTTCAGAGGAATCTGCACAGACGTACAGGCATGAACTAGGGGTATCATGAATAAAGCACAGAAATTCAGGCTTAGTAGAAGAAATAAATTGTTCTGGACTTCATGGGAGGTATGATTCATAGAGAAGTGCTTGGAGAGAGCAGAAAAAGGTGACACCTTTAATATTCCATTACTTTTCCAGTCACCTGAAAGTTAAATCTTACAATAACCAATAACTGTTGTGTTTTTACAAGGATTTTCTCTCCAAATAAAATACCCTTTCATGTCCACGACCCAAACACTATCTGGACACAAAAGAAAAAAGTGTGAAAACAGAACCATCAACACTGTACATTGCTCCTTGTTGACATGAATAGCCTTCGTGAGCTCCCAGGTGTGCTACTGCTGCTACTTGTCAGGGCATGACACAGAGACCTCCAATTTATTCAAGTACAAAGATCATTCATGCCTCTTCATGCTGCTGAAAAACTCAGGACTTTGTGTAAGCTGGGGCCTAAATCACTCACTGCAGGCAAAGAAAAACTAAGGTGTAAAGAGCCGAGTATTATAACCACAACTATCATCATTAGACTCCAGGTACTTAACCCTAATTACAAATGCAGCTGGAGTGGAGACTGAAAAGTTAAAAAGACTACCCACTTAAATGGTAAATATTCCCCTCTTTCTTGCCTCCTGTCCCCCAAACCATCAAAGAATTTTACTGTGAACACAGACTATTTTAAGCAGTAAAACAGATCCGCTAGGACCAAGTTATACTTTTTTGGTTTAGTGGACTTTTCTTTATGTTCTATATTTTCCACACTACCTCTAAATTAATAATAATGCAGGAAGGTTAAAGCTCAGAAGTGCAAGTTTTAGTCATAGTCTATTGTTGAAGGGACAGCATTGAGTTACCATACAACCAGTACACTGAAAACACCCAGCACTGTACAAACTCAAACTCCTCAAACTTCAACTCTTACCCTTCAAAAATGTTTTATTTTGTACATCTATTTTTTTCTCTTGCTGCTGTAAACATCAAAAAGTCACTAATCAACTTCAGATAATCCCTGGAACCTCAGTAAAGATTCAAGAACTAAAAGCTCCACTTTTTCACGAATATTTTCATCTCAAATCCTAAATCATTTGCACTACATATGGAAGAAAGTGTGCATGCCAGCTCCCCTCCACAAAACACCACCGGATCTTACTCTATTTTTGACCTTTCGCACAACAATTTATGACAGTGGCAAAACTGAAGAGAAACGGTATTATTTCCACATTAGCATCATTTAAAAAACACTTTGGAACAAAATGGAAATTAAGATGTCATTTTTTAAAGTAATAATTTTTTTAAAGGGGGATCCAGTTCCTAATTTAGTTCTTACACTAGTATATCATAAATCTTCTTTAATAGGATTGAGATAATGTTTTTAAAATATTATATATTTAATATCAATTAGTTTTAAATTGTGATATAAATAAGGATGTTTATGTTAGCATGCATATTATTTACATCTGGCTGATGTTTAATTCTGACATCCCTGTTTAGTGCCCAACTGGATCTGCTAAACGTGCCATCAGTACCCAAATATTTCATCAGATCCCAATGATACAGGCTGACTGTGCAGCATGTTTAAGAATAAAGCAGGTATCTGGTATAGGATAGGGAGTCAAAGCTCAAGCTTGTTTCTGGAGAAATCAGTCTTCATAATTTATTTGCCAATTTATTAAGCATCTGTGTATTTGAACCATCATCCTCCACCACCTAGGTTCAAGCAGCACTGTTAAACATGCTAAAGCCCATAGCACATAGATCTCCATTCCACGTGATTTCAAACAGCATTTATCTTAAAAGTAAAATAAAGATGCAAAGCTAAAACAATCACTTTGGCTAAAACAATGTCACTCCCAAGGTTTATGTAAAAAAATAAAGAAATATCACTGTGTTGTATTACCACCATACATAATATTATGTATTACCAGAAATAGTAGCACTATTCACACCTACAACCACCTGATAAGCCTTTAATTGTTGCTATTTTTTTTTTCTCTTTTAGTGCACTAAAAATACCATCAGATCTTAAACAGGGCTCTATTCATTCACATGTCCTCTGATAACTTCCCATAGCAGCACACTATAATGAAGGAGGAAAAAACAAAAGCATGTTGTACACAAGCTAATAATTTCCATCTCAGCCTCTACTAAGAGATTACTCATAAAAAAACAGATCTATCACAATATGTGAATTATGTCAACATTTGTCTAGGATCCAAGCTGTCTCATAAATGTTGAAGTGTTCTTTTTCATTATGTGGTATGCAAAACTTGCAAGATCTGTTTCTAAGCTATTGTTCACACCTACCAAATGTTAGATCTGCCTGTCCTTTATTAAAATACCAATGTTTTAAGCAGTAATTCCATTACAATTTAGCAGGATTTTCCCAAGTCTTACAGATCCATTCAGTGTTGTTCCAAATGAAAGCTACAGCAAATTATACTCTAATTTTGATATTTTCATAACTTACAAATTTTGATAAATATCATATGCTAATAAGATGGGATAATTCTTAACATTACAAGAAATGGGGTGGTTTTCTTAGGAAAAAAAATAGTTTGTTTTTTTTTTTTACACAGCTGAAGTATGGCTTGGCTTAAAGTGTTTTTAGTGCAGGACATCAAAGCTGCTTTTAGTATCTCATGCTGCACAATTTGAGGCTGAGGGAAGATGAACAAAGACTGCAGTAACACAATGCAAGAGTAAAATGAAGAAGATAAAAACAAGAACAGAGTAGGAAAGATGCATCAGTATTATCACAGAAAAGGAAAAAACACACATTCAAAGCCACAGTAACAGAATGAAAGTAAAAGAACGAAAGACAAAAGATTGCTAGAGAACAGCAACCTGCTTTCAGAAGAGCGTTAGAAAATGCAAAGCAAAGCTCATCTAACAATTCTTTCCCCCAGGTGATCAATTCTCTGCGCAGCCCATTAGACTCTATTCTTCCTCCCATGCAGCCTATAGCTGACAAAATAAATGGGAGAGGATTAGGACAGGAGATTTTTCTCCTGACTAGTGCACCTTCCTAACTTGCACCATACTAAAAAACATGTAACACATAAAAAACATTTTTTTGTGTGTTTTATTTTCTTTAACTTTCTATCTTTAAATTCGGTAAGTATGAAACCTCAGGCACTTTAGGGATGATTTCAAACAGTAAGAAATGAGACACACGTAAAGGAGAAAACTGAGGCTAACAAAGCAGAATAGACAGAATGATGAAGAACGAAAAAGCAGTTCGGAGAGGCACACCATGTCTTGTGTGCAGCATGTCTTCTTGCTAAAAACATCCATATAAATGGGAAAAATCCTCACAGAATGTGAACTGAGTCCTTTACAGAATATAACATTAACTTGTTTGAACTATAATTTTTCTAAGATAAAAAAATAATTGAACTCTGTTGAACTGCTAAGACTATCATATGTTAGTATCTATTTTCACACTCACCAGATCAAGTCTGAGAGGTCTGTTCTAAAAACCTCTTCATAGCTACCCAATTCTGTGTTCATATTGATACCAGTTAGTTTACATGTCCTCAGAGAGTTTCAGCTGTGCTATGGAAAGGTTTTCCATGATTTACATATATCATATTCGTAAATGTGTAACATGACATAGTACTGTGGTTGTATTGAAAGTTTGTACCCTTGGAATGCTTGAGCACTTAAAGGCAGCTTAGAAAGAAAATGCAGTACGTAGACACTGAAAAGACAAAAAGTATTTTCAAGAGTATAAGCAGTAGTTTAAATGCTTCATAAGGATTTTTTACAGGTAAGCATAATCATTCTTTTGTCACAAAACTTTAAATAAAGTCAGAAGACACCTGGTACAGAGAAGAAACAGATTTCTTTGGAGAATCGTTTACAATTGAGGATATCTTCTTTCTTCCTCATGTAATAGATTGAAGAAATATGTCTAGATTTTTTCTTAAAGCAAGGAAAATTTCTCTTTTCTAGATATAATAAACAGAAAGTAATACTCACAACATTACTATCCAAAATAATTTTTATAGTTCAGAATGTTTCACCACTTTGCCAACGAGTACAAGAATTGCAACAAAAAGAAATAGGGAACTTTAAAATCAAGCTTCCATATCACATGCAGGCACGCCCACAACAGGGGTGAACTTTTTATGCCTTTTGCAAGTATTTTTTGTCATTCTGTATTTTTTAAGTAAATTGTACATTCGTCAGTAGCATCTGACATTTTCACCTGATGTTCCAGTTTAAAAACCAATGACAGCAACTCTGTCCCTTTCAAAACAAACATTCCAATTCACACAAAAGGATAGAGAGAGAAATGAGTGTACACATTTCCATATTCGCTTGTCAACCAGCCTGTCCCTAGCCTCCATGGAAAGTACTTTCCCTCTTAACCTCTTTTAGGGATATATTCTCTTTGTCTTCTTCAAGGCAAGGTGAGACTTTGCCAAGACCCAGTTGACAAGACACCAAGCCAAGGGAAGCTGACATTGTTTCCACTAGCACCACACTGAGAAATAGCAGCAAGTACAAGGAGACTCTCCTGTCTCTGGCAAACAAATAGTTCCCTCTTCTAATAGCTTCTTCTCCCAAAAGAAATGGCTTACAGAAGAACCATCCTACTGCCACAAACAGATTTTAATTTGAGCAAATAAGGTTTTGCTCAAGGAACTGATGAAAAATACAAGAATTTTAATTAAGAATAAAGCTTTTTGTAGTATCTATTCTAACCAGTGCAGTTCATGAGCTTTAATTCATGTATTGAAACTTGGTTTTTAAGTAAGTTTTACAGAATAAGATTACATGGGTGTCCTATTCAATGCAGGATCTACAACACTTTTAATACAAGAACGGATGAAGAAAAGGATAACCCTTGCTGTTCCCATTTGCTTGATTTCTATTATTATAAATAATTAATTTAATAAACCTACTATTTTGTGAGATCTAGAAAAGAGAAGTAAATAAAAACATTTAGAGAAAATAGAGGGATAAGAATCTTCCTGTTCTTTATGAGCATCATGGTATTTCCTGTCATAAACGAATTATGGTCTCCCCACAGTGCAGTAAAGCCACAGAATACAACTCAAAATCACTAGGAAAGGAAAAGAACAGAACCTCAATTCCTTCTGTTTCCCAGTATCAAAAGCAAAGATGCTGCTGACAGCATGGTTTGCTCACAGCTTGGCTCCCTGAAAGCTGACCCACTCTTCCTACTATTTCAGCAGCTATTAATGCAAGTCACAGCAAGTGACAACCTCTCATGTAATGACTTTTACACTGTTGCCTTCTGATTGGCTTTTTCCCCTGATCTGTAGATATGCTCCCATATCATGCATATCATGTTCCCACCTTTAATGCAGAACAAAGAAGAGGAAACATTAAAAAAACCAGAAAATACGATATGACTGCTGTCAGATATGCCACATTTTATCACTGGGATTTCCAATCAAACTTAGAAAAGCTCTCAAGAGCTAGGAGCCAGTAGCTGGGTGTGAGATATAAAAAGGCAGCAGTTTTCACACTGCTTTTTGCTCCCCCCACCTCCTCATGGAACATCCAGCACTACTAGATCCATTTAATCAGGAACTAGATTTTCTTTAACTATCTAAACTGCATGTCAAAGTTACTGTATAGCATATGCACTGGAAAACTTTAATTCCTACAGTGGATGCTTAAAGATCTAGGCCTATAACATTTTTGACCTACCAAAATTTAAAATTTTAACAGAGAAGGTAAAGGTAACATCTGGGCAACAGAATACTCCCATCTTTGTTCTCAGGAGACTCCAGCTCTGTGTAAGTTCCCATTCTCAGGGTACCCATTCTCAAGAGAGTGCTGCCTTAATCACAAATGAAGAAAGCTTCATGGACAGAAAGAACATTTGCAAAATGTCAGGTCTCTGGGACACATTACTCAACACCAAGAGCTGGTATGCAATAACTTGTTCAGAATACACTGCATGGCACAATCTGCACTGGGGAACGCATCAAATATTGCATATCGATATACTGAAACCCAGAGGAAAAGCAAACTCAGTCTTGAACTACCATGCCGCAATGGAAAAATATCTCAGCAGGAAGTAGTATGAGATCAAGGATTTGATATATTCCTTATATTTCCCCAAAATAAACATGTAAAAATGATGGTGTTCTAAAAATTACTAACAAAATAGTTAAAAGTAAAAAACATTGTTGGAAGGAACTCAAAATACATTCTATAAACACATTTTTTAGACTGACAAAAGTGATCTTAGCTGTATTTCAGAGTGCTTACAACCTGAATTTCAATGAAGTACATGAATATGACAAAAAACAGGTGATCAAGCATATAGTTTCCTGTTGGAGCTCATATTGGCATTTCATTTATTTTAAGACTAACCACTTACAGATTTTATTATCTATCAGAACAACTGAACTTGCAGTCAACAATTATTTCATATGGGACTTTAATTCAATAAATAGTTCCTGAAGATACTAAGACCAGATACTCATTTTCATTACACAGGTAGTACTAAAGTGGATACTTTCATTGAAGGCTTTTAGGCTTGAGAGTCACAATAGGAAGGCACTTTAAGGAGAGGTATAAAAAACTATGGTGCTTGACATCATGTAATGAAACAGTGCAAAGTAATCAGTGACCTCAAGGTGAGTATATTAGAATTCAGCATTAACTACATGGAGAGTGAACTTTTAGATATTCTGGCAAAAGCTGTCCCTTTTCTCAGATTTCTTTACAGTGGTCTAAAACTTTACTTGAAAGGCTGCTGCAAACAACTACTCTTTCCGGCTCTTTGGCTCTGCTATGGACTTGGAAAGCATGAGCAGTTCATTTTTGCTTAGACTCTGATGAAAAACAATCCACAGGAAGACTTAGTATGTAACAAAACCCCACACACATTTTGTAGGTGTCACCTAGGAAAACCTTCTTTCAAGGAATGAATCTGAATCATGTTTTTAATTTGCTCTTCCTACAGAGACTAGTCTTAAGGCACAAGGCTGCAAAAGTTGGGGTTCGGCCTGAGGAAGAGAAGGCTCCATGGAGACGTTAGACAAGGCTTTCAGTAAAGGGAGTTTGTAAGAAAGATGGGGACAAACTTTTTAGCAGGGCCTGTAGCGACTAGACAAGCAGTAATGCTTTGAACTAAAAGTGGGTAGATTCAGACTAGACATATGGAATAAATTGTTTACAATGAGGATGGTTAAATGCTGGAACACATTTTCCAGAGAGGTGGTAGATGCCCCATCTCCAGAAACATTCAAGGCCAGGTTGGATGGGGATCTGAGCAATGTGGTCTAGTTGAAAACGTTCCTAATTGTTGCAAGAGGTTGGATTAGGTAACCTTTAGAGGTCCCTTCCAACCCAAACCATTTGATTCTATGACACCATCAAGACTTCCTAGCTCAACATTTTCCTTGTCTTAAAGAGTTTGTCCATGTGTTACTAACATGCACGTTAACTAACAATATATGCAGCTTTAAAGTTGAACTATTTTATTCAGGGCAGGGAAGGGATAGGACAAGAAATAAATGGAAAGCTCTGACATACTATACAAGGACAACATTTATTGTTATTCTACATATAACTACTGATCTGCACATGAACATTTTTTCTTATTTGGGAATCTCAGGCTTTCAAAAAATCTGTACTCAACAGCTCAAAATGAATACATAAAGTTTTAACATTTTCAGACAAAAACAGATTAAATTATTAAAACTAATTTTATCAATGGAGATAGGAAGAATATAGCATGTAAGTAACATCCTCTTTTTAAGCAGTATACTTCAGGGTAAGGATGTATACATGCCAGCTGATACCACAGAGTAAAAGGTGTCCCATAAATCATAAAATAGTTACTATTTCTGTAACACTGTAAAGACATTCAGGCTTCCAAACTTAATTTTTAAGGCTCAGGCACTCATACAAACCTCCTGCTAAATTATTAAGGTCCACACAAGTCAGTGCATGGGCATACAATTATTCATTACCTTTATCCATTGTCTTACTCTAAATAAATAAAAACAATGATACATGACACAAAATAAACAAGCTGCCCACTAGTTTATTGAGAAAAATAAACTTACACATCTGTTCCACTGCATGCAGGCTGCTTCATTTGAGGTTATAAACTTGCTACTCAAACTTAATGATGAGATGATTGTATCTAAGGAAAAGAAGAAAGTAATTACTTTTATTTTTTTTAACACATTAGCTGTCACAGTGGTAAGTCATCGGATGTTCCAAGTTTCTCTTTAGGTGAGAGCTTCAGGAGTTGCACTTACACAACTAGCTCTTGTCTTTTTTTAAATCCCTAGCCCTTATAACTGAGAAAGAAAAATTAGATGTTTTCACCTCCAGAGCTCCAAAACAAACAAAAAAAGAATCCCTCCCACATGATTACTAAAAAAATTTATAAGTCAAATTTTTATACTTATCTTGGCACTGCTCCATTTTTTTAATGCTTTGCTAAATGAAACGGAGTCTACACTACACGCACAATTTCAAAAGAGCTTGCCAACACCTTTCAATGCACTACAGGGTTCACCTGGCAGATTGTTACACCTCCTCTTCATGAGCTAAACGTATTGCTTACACACTGCACTGTGTGTATTAATCAATATGCAACAGCAGAGGATCAACACAAGACTATCATTCCTCATGTATGAGAAAGGAGCAATTGCAAGTGGGACATATTAGGTCACATATTTTGACTTATCAACAAAACAGACTGAAAGTCTATCACAGGACTCATTTTCAGAGTTTTGCAACTTCAGTCCCACTGACCATTATACATACATGAGTCCTGTTATGCAGAGGCCCCAGCTGCTACACTGCCCAGGTACACTGAAAACAAACCCAACCAAACCATCTAAGACATCTTTTCGCCACCTTAGAAAATCCAGAAAGCCCTCTTTGACTCCAAATCCAAATGCAGAAAAAGCTGAACTCTGAAACACTTAGTGGTCAGGATGCTACTTTGTCCTCTTTTCTAAACTTCATATGGGTCAGGCATTAACAGGAGTACTATCTGCAAAGCATTCTTCCCATGAGGTAGTGATTATTGCTCTTAATCAGACTGTGAGATGTTTAATTACATATACATATATATCTCCAAACTTAGGGGTTTTTTCCCTTAGGAAGGAGAACACCTCTCAGAGGGCAGACAGTCCTGGACAGCTTACTGTACGTTATGAAATGAATTATATGTAACTTCTTTTACTGATATTTTTACTTAAAAATACTCCTGCAGTACCTCTTAAGCAAGTGAAACATCTCCAGAGCTGTGCTGCTGGTTAATTTCATTATTGAGACACTTCAGCTATCCCTATTACAGCAACATTTAAATAATGTATACAGAGAAGAAGGTGTCAGCCAAGCAGACAGAGACCCACCCGGCGCAGGGTGCTCAGTGGAGTCGTTAGGGAACTCTCCTCAGATGTGGACTAAACTCCTCAGGCAAAGCAGGGAAGTGAACCTGGCTCTCCCACATTCCTTGCAAGTGCCAGAGCCATCAGACTACAGGCAAGATAAAGTAGAAATATGCATCTTTATGCTCCCTGATGTCTTTAAAAAATAACACCAAAACCCCTCAACTCTCTTCCATTCCCATTTTCCCTTTCTTTGATTTGTTAAAGATGGCTATAGTTTCAAGCTAGGCCAAATATTTCATTAAATTCAAATTAATGTTTGTGTTTCTTGATTGTTTATTTTATTGAGAAGAATAACAAAGAAAAAGTCATTTTAGCTGGATCTCAGTTTATTTTCTTTAGAGGCAAACACTGATTCAGAAAATAGTATACAGAATTACAGCAACAGGTAAGGAGCGTAACTATTGAAAAACTACTTGAATGAACCTATTTGAGGCAAAACTGTCACAAATTCTTCAATCATTGTCACATGAGAGAAATACTATTAATTTTAAATCCCTTTTCCCATACATTTTGTAAAGAACTGCAAAAAAGTATTGCTAAAATATGTCCAGCTGTTAAACCATGCCTATTTTCAGCCCTAACTTTCAAGGTATTGACTGCTGAAACCCACAACTGGCTTTTGTGTTAAATGTACAGAAAATCTGAACACTCTGCAAAAATTACTCTAAAACATCGAAGGAAAAATATGTCTCTGTAACACTAATGAATGCAAACATGACTAAAAAAATAAAATCCAACAAGCTTTCAGACAGCTGTAACAACATAGTAACCCTCTAAACCTTCAGAGAGGGATTGTCCAACCCTACACGTCCTTAAACAGTAAAGGAGGAAGGGAAAGAGGTGAAAGATGGAAGGGACACAACTGTACAGTAATTGCTAAAGAGAGCACGCAGGTTGTGGGTTTACATAAAGATTATATTAATATAATAATATTTCTTATGTCAACATCCACTGAAAACCAGTCTTAAGGAGATTATAGGAAAGACTGACACTTTACATTCCAATTTAAAAAAATCACCACTTACTCTAAATTATCACTCTTGAATGAAAATAAAGGCCTTAACAATCAAGCTATTTCCCTGTTGTTGCTTTAACAGCCCATTTGTGCTCTCTCCCTTCACAAAAAAACCCAAACAAACCCAAAACAATACTACCATGGCTAAACTATATATCACACTAATTTAGGAAAGAAGTTCTTTCACTTCAATGGGAAAAAAAAAAAACAAACACAAAAAAAGGTACAATAAAAGCTTTATTTGTTCTTGCTTCTTGATGTGTGAGCTTTAAACTCTAGATTTCATTTGAAAGCTACCTTTAGCCCAGAGAAACTCTTCAATTTTTTCACTAATTGATTAAAATTGAACAACTCTATAGTTGTGAATTGACCAATACTGATGACACCAGTAGCAAATGCAAAATAAACAGCCAAAAAAGTGCAGAAAAAAATACACATCTGCCACATGAGAGCACTTTCTCTCTGGTTTGTTTTGAAAGAGTACACTGCAACAGGTAACATTATGTAAATTACATTATGTTAATACTACTAAAATACCTGGATTGTCCCTACTTAGGGAAAAGATGTCAGTCGTGAAGATGAGTTTAAACACTCTGCTCTATATTTTGCAAAATCCCCCACTAAACTATCTATACTGTTTTCTATATAAGCTTATGCCAATATTGATATATCATCATGCTATTTGCATAAAGCTCATTATTTTAACTGTGCATTTACAGTGGTAACCCCAGAGCACAATACACTCACTTTGAAGATGAGAACTCCTAAAAATTAAAAGCAAGCTGCAAAAAAGAAAAAAAAAAAGTTTACAGAATCCCCTCTATAAGGATAGGGAGTTTTCACTGTGAGTGGTGGTAATATGCAGCAAAGTTGTTGGGAGTTAAAACATGTGCATTCTTTAACTCAAACTTTCTCACGGCAAAAAGAAAAATTCTAAGAAGTTAATGTATTTAGGGTTCTAAAAACCAGAAGAGAACAACTTCCAAGAAAAAGGTAGAAGAAAACAGAAATACCCAACAGGCTCAAAGGCCACTTCCTCCTTTTTTAAAAATACTTGATACAAGCATTAGCCCACTTCAATGGATGGACAATTTTAAAAATAAGTGTAAAATTCAGTTGCTCTTCTGTATTTTCAAAGGTCCTGTTACAAGTCTTAATGATATGTTTACTTAAGTGGACTTCCTCTGCACTAACCACCTGTGACAGTGGCTGTCCTGCAAACACAATTCTTGCTCAGGGAATTTACTGTCTTGTTTTTAAATGAGCCATAATAGGTGGAAACATCAGAGAGAGAGGCTGTTGAAGACAAAGTAACAAAGATAGCAAACATTACTCTAAGCTCTTGACCTGTCTAGCCTTTCACATTATCAGTGAGGATGTCACAATTTTGCTCTATAGGATGTCAAGAGTGAGTGGTTTGGCTGCTTAAAGAAACACTGTCAAAGGTACTAGCAAGAAGCAGAGTTTAATATGTGAAAATGCAACTTTACAGAGTTCAATGGCAAGGTTCGCTCTACTACTTACTACACAGACCAAAGCATACAAAGGAAGATCAAATAAGAAGTAATTTGAAATGATTTACACAAAAGCTGGGAATGCAAAAGGAGCTAAGAGAGCAAAGGATATGGATGCAAAGATAAGTGTGTAAAAGGGTTTAGCAGCATGTACTCATTGAGTTCTTCAACATTTACAACGTGATTTGATGGATTTCGCTAAAATTGTAACACTGACAACTATATATTTGAAATAGTAACATTCATACCATAATCCATTCACACAGAGACAGGTGAAACGATGTGTACACTTATTTCCACATGTGTAAAGGTACCTATCCAAGTCCCCTCAAGTTTAGTGAAATACTTCAAATCCCCTTGCATTTCACCATAGGCAAGGGTCGCATCTTGAGGAACATGAAGATGGGGGGAGAGGGTGACAGTGCTTCAAACACCAAACTTGAGGGTTTATGAGCTCTGAGAGGTGTCCTACAAGAGGGAGATACTGGCACAGCCTGCTGCAGTCCAAAGGAACTTAAAGGGCCTCACTCAGGATGACTGTTTATGTTTAAGATGATTGATTTTGGTCATCAGTAAGTTTCCATCCTGGCCATAAACCAAGTCAGTAACTACTGGGTTTTTTTTCTCCAAAGTGCAGTAACAATGGTACCGTTCCACTTGGGCTACCATTCAGGTAAATGGTTTACCAAGGCTACAAAGGATAATTGCTTATCCTTTGTTTCCCACCTTTACCATGCCAGAGCTTCTGGTAGGATCAGGGAGTGCCTCGCGGCCCAGTTGGTATAGTCAAGGGACGCTTCACCACTCAGCCGGTTCGGACAAGGCTTATCAGGAGCTTCCAAGAAGACAGAGCAGTCATGAGGATGGGAGGAAGGTAACCACCAGAAGTGAAAGAGGCATTGTTATTCAAAAGTACGTAAGTTTAGAAAAATTTTCTCCAATTTGCTTAGTTATTTCATTTCACTTATTCTAAATCCTTACATTTGACTGCTCTGGAGAACTTCCATGGAATAAATTCCTCAACATCTGTGAAAGTTGGAAGGTACCAGTAACACAAAGTACCAAAGTATACAGACATCCAACCCTATGAACACTGTCAGCACCTTGCCTGTTGGACTTATACCTACCAAACAGCACTCAGATTTCTAGTAGTCCACAAAATAATGCTGCTTTTAATATTCAATGAAGAGATGCAAGATTTTTTTTTCCCCCCTCTACAAGACCAATCTCCACGGAAAATAATAATTAGAATGCCACTGCCCATTTTTGTACAAACACAGGCTTCCTAGTAGCAGTGTGGTATCTTGGGGATAGTTGATAAAGTCTTCCAGACTTCACTGCCCCCAGTATGTGCTCTATGAACATTCTCCCAAGGGTGCACATCTGTGCTTTAAGTGAAATGCGGCATTACTGAAGATAAACTTTAGAACAAAAAAGCTGCACTCACGCTCTTGAAAAGCAAAACACAGGCACATGCAGAGTGGGCCATAAAGACAACAGAAAAAGTCTGAGAAGTACATTCATGTTATGGGGGCTTGAAAGGCTTTCTCTGCTTGGCATTACAGGTGCAGCATGACAGCTCAGAGTAAATTACTGAAATCTCTCAAAGATACCCCACAGAAACAAGACACGACTGCTTGTAACACATAAACACAAGGGAGGAGGGTCTCTACAACCCTACTAAACTTAGCAATGATAAGTAGAATGACTATTAATGCAAAAGAGGCCTTTTACCTTTCATTGCAATAACAAATGTTTTTACACTTTTAGCAGGCTGTATGTGCAGCAAACTACTTTTAAGTGTATCGACACCCTCTGGAATTCAGTAAGAATTCTAACACAGCCATTCTAAAATCAGCAGCTGTCTCTGAGTTACAGAGAAGTTATAGAAGATACTTTTGAGCAAAATTACCACGCCCCAAAGAGAAAACGAGAGCAGTAGTACATGAAAGCTGAATTCTGCACTTTTCCCAGGCACCCGTCCTGAGTGACTCTGCCTCAGAGGGCCGGGGCTGGACCTTCCCACACACAGACAGAGACGCGGTGTTTACGCGGCGGCCGAAGCCACTGGCGGGCGCCTGCCCATCTCGTGTCCCGTGTTCCCAGGAGGGGAACGCTCTTTGGGATTTCCCGGGTTTTCCGGTCCGAGTGTCCCGCGGTGCCCGGTCCGCGCCCCGCGGGCGGCGGCGGGCTTTGCGCCCCGGGCTGCCGGGCCATCTTGGGCCGGGGTGGCAGCGCCACATGGTCACCGCCCCCTCCACGGGCCCGGCTCCCGCGGCCTCGCCAGGGGGACCCGGCCG
>VWZF01000179.1:885812-1000080 GCA_013396755.1 Sclerurus mexicanus | reverse complement strand
CCGCCTCCGTGAGCCCCCGCTGCGGGCCGTGCCCGGGGGCATCGCGCGGGAGTCGCTCCTGGAGCGCTGGGTGGTGTCCGCCCCTGAGCCTGGGAGCATGGTCAGTTTACCGGCCCGCATTGTCTGGGATTAAAGAGCATTCCTGTGTCTTTCTCTTTCTAATGGTCTGCATGAAAGTGCCCATTGAGAATGGAATTCCCTTTTCCATTGAGCAGGGGATCCAGGGACCAAAGGCAATTTATTTGAAGAGGAGGAAGGTGACTAGGACAGAGATGGGTAATCCATAAGTGTATGTTATCGTGCTTGTCATCTTTAGCTATCCTACACCTTGATAGGTTTGGGGGGGGGGGATTTTTGTTTGTTTGTTTGGGGTTTTTTTTGCCTTATACCACCGTATTCCACAGGAAACAGCTGTCTTCATGTACTTTTGTTATTGGTGAGAGAAAACGTCTGCTAGTGACTTCTTCCGAAGTAACTGATGTAATTCTAAGAAGGAAAGCTGTGGATAGCCTTCCTGGTTTGCATTCTGCAGTCTTTGAGTCGTTGTAAGAGGCAGAAAAGTGCTTACAGAAGTGCATTGATATAATTTTGTTTGTGGTTAGTGCGGTATCTGTGTTAATAGTGAAAGGAAACTTGTCTTAATTTGCACTTTTTCAAACTTAGAATCGTAGTCCTGATTCCTGTCGATCTACAGGATACTGAAAGTGGGGGAAAGGGAGAAAGATACCTGGTAATTACCTAGGAAAAGCAAACCACANGGGGTCGGTGCCGGGATGGCTGCGGGATCCCGGGATGGGATAGCTGCGCGATCCGGAGTGGGCCGGGTCCTTCCGCCGGCCCGGGGCCACCAGCGCCTCTCGGCCCCGGGCCTGTGGGCCGCTNTACCTGGTAATTACCTAGGAAAAGCAAACCACAAGTGGTCTCAGCACCAAGCCTGACAGAGTTCAAGAAGGATTTGGACGATACTCTCAGCCACATGGTGTGACTTTTGGGAATGACCCCGTGCAGGGCCAGGAGTTGGACTCGATGATCCCAGTCTGTGATTCTGTGAATTTATCAAGCAGAAATCTGGTCTTCATCGGGAGTATTTATAGGACATTTGCAAACAGAAAGATTTTAGCGTAACAAAACACTGCTTTGGCTTCCGGGGCTTTTAAGTTATTCACACTAAATTTGCATGAATTTTGTCTGGAGTACTCCTAGTTCCGATTATGTGTTCCTTGCATTGTATTTTTAGGGTATCCATTCTGTGTTTAACTGAGGCTTAATTTGTTTCCTAATTCGGCTCTATTTATTGTTGAGTGCTGCAGGAAAGATACTTAGATGTTAGCTCAATTATCTTTTATCAGTCTGGTTCAAACAGTTCATTTGACTTTTCCAAGCAATCCTAAATCTTTAAGCAAGAATGCTTGTGCTTTTGAGTATTTTCTTCCTGCTCTTAGTGCCTGCTCGGAGCCATTTTTAAGAATCTTGGGAACAGAGTGGGATGGAGAGCTTGGAAAGCTAGCATTAATGTGTTTTCCTGTGGTGCTGGGCTAAGATAAATAGTGTGGACAAGTTATACATGTTTTTTGATTTCTGAAGGACACCTCTTGTCCCTTTCTTGGTATTTTTTTCAAAACAGTCTCTATTCTCAGGAGTCACTATGAACAGATACACAGTCAGCTAAGATGTTGGAAGGGGCACTAAAAATACCAAACAGACTTTTACATCTAGACAGAATTGAAATGCAATTATATGAGGTAAGCATGATATAAAGTATCTGTTTTCCTTGATTGGTGAGTAAATTACAGATAGACATATAAAACAAAGTCACATAAAATGAATCTGTTCTGATCTGTAGTAAGTTGTTGTACATTGACAATCAGTGTGTTTTAGGTGAAGAATCCGTCATTATTTGCTCAGAATAATAAACAGAAATCAGAACCTTTGTATTCCCTTAGAGTATATATGTAGTACTTCTGAATTATAAAATCTATCGTGGAACTGGGAACTAACTTTTGATTTTCATTAAGTTTTCACTATGTTTTTGTTTTCAGTCTTTGGACCTTCTGTGGCAATATTAGTGGTTTAAACTTTTTCCTCAGTTAAGAAGTCAGTATGATCAAATTCTGTGTTATTTTACAGAATTTAATTATTTAATATTTCCTCCAAACTTGTTTGAAGATGTGGGACTTTAATCTGTTGTTTATGTAGAGCAGATGAGAGATCTGTCATGATTAAATACTGACTGTTTGTTTTTATGCTATAAAAAAAGAAATAAGAGTTAAGAATTATTTATGTGGAAGAGATCTCTGAGCAACACCATTCTTGCTGAATAATAAAGCCAATTTAGATTGGGAGAGCAAGGTTAGTTTGTGAGAGCAGATAGATCGGATCAGATCCTCTCAGGAATCAGTCTTAGGGTTACCTGCTTAAATTACATAATCTTCCCGCAAAAGGAATTCCATTAGTACTTTGGAGGTGAATCTTTAGAGATTGGCATCTAGACTAAGCAAAAGACAGACAGCCTGGGGTACTTCATGTTTTTCCAGTGCTTGCTATTTTCTTCCTTGAAATAGGTACACTGGTTTTTAACAGTAGTTGTGTTTTGATTTCTGTATTTCTCTGCTAGTTTGGCAATACATGCTAGCACAAGTTGTGTTATTTTAAGTAATATGCAGCACTGATGTAAAGTGCAGAGTTGAAATGGTGAGGCCCTACGAATACTTGAAAGTGGTGATTAAAGGATGAGGTTTGTTTCTGCAGCTGAGGTTATTGAGAAGGGAGGAGTGATACAGAATTTCAAACTTTACCTTATCGGTCAGATTTATGATATTTTCAACTCTCATAGGAGTAAAACCCCACAGAGTGTGAAGATATCAAAAGGCGTAAGTATGGAAGCTTTTAATTTAGAAATTCTGAGACCAGAACCCATGTTTGTCTGGAAGGATATCTTTTTATATGGTATGTGATCTTTTTGCACTAGGTAATGAACTTGAAAATTGTGTTAAAGAGGTTGGGACTGGATTTAAAGACAAGGAAGCTTTTATCTATTGCAGTTGATCTGAGAACAACTCTTGAAGAATCTGTTGAGGGAGAAGGGTGTGTGTATATGCATACTTAAAAGCAGGGAACATGTTTTGACTCCAAGTCAAATCTGCTTTACATGTGGAATATTTCCTAGTTGCCATCCACACTGAACCAACCATATTGAGCACTGCAGGTTCAATTATGTTCTTGTCAGGTTGTGAAGAATAATAGGCTCACTAAGGATTGAGGAGAATAAAAAAAAAAGTAAAGGGCTGTCAAACTGCATACTTGCCAAATTTGGAAGTATGGGGGTTTTTTCTAGTTTTAAGTATAGCTGTGGTAATTGAGTTGATAATGTGACTGTTTCAAATTGTGCTGAAAAAAAAAATTCAGGGAAAACTTATTTTTCTTTCACAATTGAGTTAGTCCTTCTGAAGAATAACATGGAAGAAGTAATCTCTATTCAAAAAAACATCAAACTGCAGGCACCCTTAAGGTATTAGGAAATACTGTGTTGCAGGTTTTCTTACAAGGTAACAAATGCAACTTTTTGTAATCTGTGGTGCTTCTGAAATGTTTTTGTTCTCATGCAGTCATCTTGAAGATAGCACTTCTGTAGGATTTTTGCAGCAAGGATTTTGTGTTTATTCAGAGAAGTTGTTATTTAGAAGATCAATCGTTAGGTTAAATTTTTACAAAATCGTGTGCAGTCCTGTTGAGTAAGAGTTATAGGCTTTTTTATTTTTTTTATTACTTGAGTGAAAACATTGAGGTCTATAGAACTGAAAGGTTTTTTCTTTGCTACAGTAAAAGTAATATTTTAATATGATTTGGTGGAGTTCATAATATTAATTGTTTTTCTAATTTTAGGTAAACATTACCAAATGAGGAGAAAAGGAAGATGCCATCGAGTATCGGCAGCAAGGCATTCTTCTTCCCCATGCAGTATTAAGCACTCCCCCACGCGAGAAACCCTGACATATGCACAAGCTCAAAGGATGGTTGAAATAGAAATTGAAGGTCGTCTGCACAGGATCAGTATCTTTGATCCTTTAGAGATTATATTAGAAGATGATCTTACCGCCCAGGAAATGAGTGAATGCAACAGCAATAAAGAAAATAGTGAAAGACCACCAGTTTGTCTGAGAAGCAAACGGCATAAAAATAACAAAGTGAAAAAGAAAAATGAAGGTCTTCCAAGCTCACATGGTATACCTGCTACAACAGCTCCTCTCCCAGAACCAAAAGTACGGATTGTTGAATACAGTCCCCCTTCAGCTCCTCGAAGACCTCCAGTTTATTACAAATTCATTGAGAAGTCAGCAGAAGAACTTGATAATGAAGTTGAGTATGACATGGATGAAGAAGATTATGCGTGGTTAGAATTGATAAATGATAAGCGGAAAAGTGATGGAGTGTCAGTTGTTTCACAAAATATGTTTGAATTCCTTATGGATAGGTTTGAGAAAGAATCTTATTTTGAGAACCAAAAACAGGGTGATCATCAGTCTTTAATTGATGAAGATGCAGTGTGTTGTATATGCATGGATGGTGAATGTCAGAACAGCAATGTGATCCTGTTTTGTGATATGTGTAATTTAGCAGTGCATCAGGAATGTTATGGGGTGCCATATATACCTGAGGGCCAGTGGCTCTGCAGACACTGTTTGCAGTCCCGCTCTCGGCCTGTAGACTGTGTGCTGTGCCCAAACAAGGGAGGTGCCTTTAAAAAGACTGATGATGATCGTTGGGGACACGTGGTGTGTGCTTTGTGGATTCCAGAAGTTGGATTTGCCAATACAGTTTTTATTGAGCCAATTGATGGTGTCAGGAACATTCCCCCAGCCAGATGGAAGTTAACATGCTACCTCTGTAAACAGAAAGGTGTTGGTGCCTGCATCCAGTGCCACAAAGCAAACTGCTATACTGCATTCCATGTGACGTGTGCTCAAAAGGCCGGTCTATATATGAAAATGGAACCTGTGAAAGAACTAACTGGCAGTGGAACAACATTCTCTGTGAAAAAAACTGCTTATTGCGATGTACATACTCCACCAGGTTGCACACGGAGACCTCTGAATATTTACGGAGAAGCTGAAATCAAAAATGGTGTTTGTAGAAAGGAGGGATCAGTCAGAACTGCTAGGTCTACATCAAAAGTCAGGAAAAAGACAAAAAAACCCAAGAAAACAGTGGTTGAACCCTGTACAGTTATGCCAACAGTATCTGCTCCTTATATCCCCCCACAGAGGTAAGGAAATGCAAGAAACCTTTACTTAATTCCCTGTTTAATTTTAAACCAGTGCTTTTAGATGCCAACTTGGAAGTTTTCGTACATTTCTTACATACTTTCCTTAAAGGCTTTTCTCAGAGGATTAGTGTTAATTATGTACGTTGTACTTTTATGGAGTTGCATTAAAAATGCAGTAACTTCCTCAGAGAAATTAGAAAGTGATCAACTGGTCTGTCTTGTTCTCAGAAAACTTCTTGTTTTTTTCTTTGTCAGACCAAGTCATCTTGTGTCTTCAGTAGTCATTCATTGTACTTTTGAGAATTAACTGCTGAATTCAGATGTTACAATATATTAAAAAATACTAAAAAATATTAAAAAAGACCAGCCAAGCTCAAGGTTAGCTTTATTTGTTATTTTGGAATCTGAACTTCTTTTTCTAGTTTAAGAGCCCCAAAAGAAAAAATTACATTTGTGTCTGTACATTTTGAATCCTGTGCATATCACCTAAATAAAGTATGAACTTGTACTGTAGGATCTATGTAAGTAGGACAAAAAACCTTCGTGGAAGTATTTTCCTGTGGGGCAGAATAACTTCTCAGGAGTTTTTTCTGAAATTTACATTTTTCCTTTTGCAAATGCAATAGTGTTTATCAAGATTTGGATGAATTTGGTAACTTGCAGACTTTTAAAGAAAATTAGCAAGTAAGTGATGGTAAATTAGTTATTTAATGTAATCTTAGTTATGGAACCTGAAATGAATGGACCTTCCTATATAGTGGTGCTTTCTAACATCTGCCATGTAACTTCAGTGAGATGCTTATGTTAGAACAAAAATGAATTAATGAATTTGACAGTTTTAATCCTAATCTTTTGCTTACAAAATTACACTTTATAAGAAGTATTAGTGTGTCTTTTGCAGTTCTTCCAGGAGCTTTTGTTATCTGAGTGTAAATATAAGCCACGAGCACCAGAACTGAAATTACTTTTTACATTTAACGTGCTGTATTTTTATATTTTAACAGTGGTGATCAGGGGGCTGGCAGACGGCTCTAGATTTGATGTGGTTCATGATGTGACTCATCAGAAAGCAGGGAGGTTGCAAGTTATGTGTTCATAAATAATAACAGAATTGGGGTAGAAACTAAGTTTTTAATATCTTTATTTCAGGAGTTAAAAAATTCAACATGAACTTCAGTTAGCTGTATCTTAATTTAAAAGAACAGTAGCATCTCTTTTCAGATTTCTTTCAGTTACTTTGAGTTATGCGTTTCAACAGTGGAAATAATTTGCATCTGTGATTTGAGCAATGACAGAGGTCTCTGGTAGAAAGATACAGTTTAGCTTTTCCAAATGTTTGAGACATAATACACTTGGACCGAGAAATGCAAAATTGAGCTATTGGGACTTAAACCAAATTTATTTTTGTGGAGTATTTGGTTTTTTTCTCTAGTAATTACATCATCAATATATTTGTTTACCCCTTGAATTAAATTCTTACTAATTTAAGAACACTAGTTTGGAAAGTTTCTCAAAACAGCCACCACTTCCATGTGCAGGCTCATTGCTTGTATTGTGACAGAACTCTGAATACACAATGAGGGCTTTTAAAATAATGCAAGTAGACAATGATTTTTAAGTAGCTGATTCTCAAGTCTCAGGTAGTGGACAATTAAAGCTGGTTAAATTAATCTAAATAAATATGTGTTTTGCAACTGCAGTCCTTTCCTTCAGTAAGTTTTGGTAATGTAAGAAGCTATTGACTTTGACAAACAGCCTTCAGGCTCCTGTGTGGTGTTTACAAACATCGGATTCATTGCACTGTTCTCTGTTATTTGCTTGGTAAAATGATATTTTTGTTTAGTGATGCGGTGCAGAAAAGCTTAAGTTGATAGTAGGCAACTAATACTGCTATTTAAACAGGAACTGTTGTCTGTGGTAGGGGGGAGTTGGTGTAAAAGAATTTGGCTTTGTCTTAATTGGTACAATCCCAACTGGTAGTTTAGTGTGGTTTTGTTTTGCTTTTTTTTAAGACAATATGAGAAAGAACATGAACTAAGAGTTGAGGATTAGAATGTATGTTCTCAGTTGTCCCTCTGGCAGTTCTTTCCATTGGCTTCTAAAAGAGCCAGACCCTCAAAATATGTTATCATCAGTTTGCCTTTTTCATTAACAGCGTCATTAGATTCCAGAAACAGAAATACAAACACTTGTTTTTGGTTTTCATTTTTAATGACTATATTTCTTGTCAAGACTTTGGAGAGGTTCAGCTTTCTTCTAATTATGCTTATTTTCATATTTCTCAAAACAAGTCTAGTTCATATACTTTATGTCAGATGTGTAAAAATGTGCAGTTTAAAGCTATTTTAAAGTTGAGCTTTATAATAAATTGCTTGTCTTCAGCTGAGGGAGACCCTTTCTTAAGTACTCTTTGTCATGTGAATGTGCTTGGTCCTAGAAAACTCATACCTGAATTAAAAGCAAAACAGAAATGGGCATATTAAAAGGAAATGTGATTATGCTGCAGATACAAATCTCAGTTGTCTAGTTTTCTTTGGCTATTCTTATTTTTTATTTTTTTTTCCATTTAGGAAACACTCTTGTGTTTCTGTAGGAGTTAAATACATAACCATAAAATGATAACGAATTAGATGGATCAATTCACAGCATGCTTCATTTAATGATCCCTGTTCTCTAATCTACTTTTTAATATGCTTTTTTTTCCCTTGGAGCTGAAGCATGATTTGCCTTTTCAAAGATTTTGAGGAAGAGCAATTAAGGTCTTTAAATTACCAGAGAAGAAACATATACACTCAGTATTTAAACACCAGTGCTTTTTTTCCTGTGGAATTTAATATTAGTATGTTTTCAGCATCTGTTGAAATTGAGACACGTGGAGATGTTTGGTTTGCTTTAGTTTCTTAGTCATTAATAACTAGACTATTTGTCTCCTTGGCATATTGCTGGCTTTTCAGAACCAGTAGTTGGGAAAGTATACAAATATGAAGGTCATAGTGAGGAGGAAAACACTTGGTAGATGTAGCCCCTAGCACACCTGGTGAAGCTTGAGGAAAACCATCTTGCAATTTACATTTAGTTTAAGGTGGAGGGTTTGTATGCTGTTTCCTTTCCTGGATAGTGAGTACATATGAAAGACTGGGCATTTCAATAACACCATTTTTAATAATTCTGTTTTCCAAAACACCTATCTTAATGTTTAGGATATGTTAAAAAGGCTGGTGTAGAACAACATATTTCATAATTTCTACACAACTTTTGTAGTTCATGAATTTCTGTATCCGCTTACCTTTAGGTCAGGTTTCTATGCTACTGCCTTGAATGACTTTGACCAGAGTTTCTCACACAGATGTCATACTCCAAGCTTTTTGCTGTTGAATTACATAGATAGTGTCATTCTGTGGGTCATTTATTAATCTAATTACATGGCCTTCTAGACTTTCAGCTGGGGACTACTGATTAAAGATCAGTAGGATCAGAAGTTGCTACCATTCAAGATAAGGAGATAAATGCTTGCTTTTTTATTTTTTTTTTTTAGTTTATTTATTTTTAATGCTGGGCCTATTCTGTCCTGTTGCCTTGGTATTTTAGAAAGTCTATACCTAAGTATCTACTTCCAAACGTGCAGTAGGTCATGTTAGAGCCTTAAGGTGGCTTCAGTTTTCTGTGCTATCAATGCTGACTTGTAACTTGCTTAGCACTTGTAATAATAAATGGGACCACCTGGAAACTCTTTTGCATATAGGATGTACATCAGACCTTCTGGCTGCAGAAATGTGTTGTTACTTTACTAGGAAATTCCATTCAATTTTTATTAAAATATAAAACTGTTGAAGGTTGTTGCTTACATCATACTGCTTGTACTCATCAGCATTTTTTTTTTTTCCTGATTGTTTAAAGGCAGAAGTGAACTTACACTGAAAGTCGTGTTTGCCACAGGCCAGAGCAGCTGTGGTATGTGGGGGAGGAAAGTGGGAAAGGACACTCTCAAACTGTCCCTCTGTATGGGAGGGACAGACAGTACCTGCACCTCTTGGCAAGTGGCAGTCAGAAAAGTGGCCTCCCACTAGCTAGTTTGGCTGAAGAAAGTGGCAGATTTGTTCTGGCAGTGTACTACTTCTACTGGTGATGTGTAATCGTTCAGTTTTGCGTAGTAGATAGATCTCTGTCCCCCCGCCCCCCTAAAAAATGCCAGAAGTATTTTATTTTGATCACAGGTCCAGAATTTTCAAGTTAGGAAATCTTGACTTTTAGGGTTGACTTGACAATCTAAATATAGCTTCTTGTCTCTGTTAGTCTCTTGTACTGACTCTGTGCTTCATTTCTCATGGATTTTTTTTTTCTCTGTTGCTGCTCATCCATGTCTTTGATAACTGTTGTCTTATTCAGCAGGCAGAATGGGTACAAAAATGAAAGAGTTAGTGTTACCTGGGAAAACTATGTCATGTCTCTTACTTTTGAGTGCTTGATTCTTTAGTACAAATAGCATTACTTTTGTGTAGTCTCTTGATCTTACAGTCAAAAGAGACATTTGAAATGTGTTTGCTTGTTTGAAAAGCCAGTGTCAATATTCATGTTCTTTAAAAATGCTGTGAAAGTGTGATATTGTAGCTATATACTTGGGGGAAAATAGAATGTGATTTAAAATATTTAATCTTCAATATTTTCAAAATATACACTGAGATACAGTGTGATGCTTTATTAAAATGCCATTCATGCAAGAATTGGTCTATTAAGTGGAAGCTGATATTTTAAAGTATATAAATATTTGCTTTAATCTTTAGTTTCTGTTTCTCCATGGCATATTTGCTATGTCTGAAACTAGGAAAGTATTTGAAAAGCAATACTTCTACAGAGAGAAAAATACGCAAAAAACCCTCACTTTCATAAGAAGTAGGAGCACTGTATGTTGTTGCATCAGGTGTGTTGCATCATAACATTAAAAGAGAAAAGATTGTTGTGAAAGTAGGTAAGTAGTAGCAGACAATTGGAGCAAAAATTGCTGAGACTTACAAAAAATTTTTTCAGCTGTCTTTACAAATCAGCATTTATGTTCTGCACATGAACACATTTTTCTATGTTGACTTTTACTTTTATTAGAAAGCATATTACTCCTGGTAGTAAAACTGGATTTCTGTTATTGTGTTTTTCAAGGCAGAATCAGTATTTTCTTTTGGTTTATAATTATCCAGTTGAGCTATCCCAAACTTTCTTACAAAGTAATTAAATGTAATCTTGTTACCTTAACAAAGGAGTCTTGATTGTTTCTAAAATGAAGTATGGACCAGAAAAATACATATAAATAAACAGGAAGTGATGAAACAATGTAAGGGGAAAGGAACTTTACAAAGTCTTTGAGATACTGTTAGTCTGCATTCACAGATGATGCTTCATAATCGTATATGTGGCTTGTGAGTTTCTTTGGGGAATTTTTAAAATGACTTCTAGGGTACTGTGAAGATTTTTTAATACATTCAGAAAGTTTTTAAGTGGGGGGAAAAAAGTAAGAAATTCCACTTAAAATTCAGCATAGAAAAAAGACATTGTAAAATACTGCTAGAGCTATCATTGCAAAGAAATTGGAAGCAGAATAAATCCAGATTAATGTCTGTTAGCTGTTTATCATTGACTATAAATGTATGTATGCATTCTCAAAATCATGTGAAAATACTTATTTTAGTTCCAGGGGAGCATGATGTAGGTATGCCTTGTGGCTGTACCTAATACTTAGGTGATAGAATCACCTAGGTGAGGTGGGAGGGGATGCTGGCAGTCGTTGTCCACTGATGTTTCTTGTCAGACTGTTTGGTTTTGAAACCTTCCTGTTACGTGGAGAAACTACCTCTGATGTCATCCTGACCTTTGCTTTAATAAAAAAAATAATTTTGTCTAAATCAAAAAAAGAGCTACTGTTGTGTTCAGTACATTTGCCTCAGTGGTATTTTATTTATTTTGAAGCTAATTTGTCTTGACTCTTGTTGGGTTAATAATAAGGATTAATTAATGTGTTTGAAAAAGTGTGACTTATTTTTAAGTTCTAAAAGTAGGTCTTGATTTTGAGTAAAAATAATGGTATATATCTGGTATTAAAAATCACGTTTGATGTCTGAGGGATGATTCCTGTCCCCCACCCTGCAAAAAAAAAAAAATGCAGAGGATGAATGTGCTGTCTCATATTTAAATATGGCCTTTTTATTAAATGGTTATAGGAATATGCTGTACATATAATTTTTTTTCTTTTATTTTGCATGTACAGGGCAGGGAAGCTTCAAACAAATTAACACATTAGTTCTGTAAGGTGCATCATTGGTATTCTGTGTGATTCTAAGGAGTTTCATCTGCAATGATTATATATGTGATAATGTAGTTATGAAGATCAAAATTCATGTGATTTTATTTTTCAGAACTTCTGAGTTTCACCAGTTGTGTGATATATATATATATATTTTATTTTATTTTTTTTTTTGGTGACACTTAGAGGCTACTGTGTCTTGTGCTATACAAAAACTTAATTTTCAGAATACATTGTCTGGAGAGTTGTCTCCTGGCAGTTTTTTATTCAATGATCAAGTTATAGTGTGCACAAAAATTAGTAGATACTGTGATGTCAAAAGGTGATTTTTAATGTATCTGATGTGAATTTAGCCTTTTGATGTTTGATTTCAAAATCATGTTTGACATGGTTATGATTACTACAAAAAAGTGTGAAGGAAAAGTCACTGTATAGGAAGTGGCAGAAGTAAATCTGTGCACGTGATTTTTCTGAGAAGAGCTTTTCCAATGTGAGTGGGTGTGGGGCTTTTTGTGGTTTTTTGCTGTTGTTTGTTTAAGGTTTTGTTATTGTTTTTTTCCTTATCCAAAGGTTTGGAAGATCACAAATGTAGTTGTTAGATTAGAAATGAGGTACCCTTATTTAACCTTATTTAAGGTACTCTGTTATAACTGAGAGAATTGACTGAAATTACACAGTATTTTCTTACCTCAAGTTGTGTGTTCTACTTTTCCTGTACAAGCAAAATTTTACAAGCTATTTACCGAAGAAGAAAAATAGATGTTTCACAGTCATGTGAAGCAAGATAAAATGCCTCCTACATGTTCACTCAAAAATCAAATACTATTTAAATACCAGTAAATGTGGAATAAAGAATAGGAACCTGGAGAAACTTTTAGGCTTCAAAAGATGCATCAGTAGATAAAATGTTGGACTCTCAACCTAACACAGAAAGGCAAATTCAATAGCTAGTTTTAAAACGTAGAGAGCAAAATAATTAAAT
Source organism: Sclerurus mexicanus (assembly GCA_013396755.1). Lineage (NCBI taxonomy): Eukaryota > Metazoa > Chordata > Aves > Passeriformes > Furnariidae > Sclerurus > Sclerurus mexicanus. The sequence goes on along the minus strand of VWZF01000179.1, from coordinate 987,546 downwards.
CTGTTCTTAAGTTACTATAGTAATGCTGTCAAAATCACTTACTTGCTCAAGGAAATGTTCTCTCCAGTTTATATTTCAAAAACTTAAGAATGGAGAAGTACTGTAGAAATTTTCATATATTGTATTGCTAAAATAATAGCTGTGGGGTTAAAAAGCATGTATGGTCTCTGGAGTGGTTAGTGATGATTAACAGAAAAGTAGCTGGTTATCTTTCATTGGCTTTCCTAGGTTAAACTGCCACACTTAGTTACCAAAAATACTGGTTTCACTTTTCCCGGAAACCAGTTGCCACAGTTGCCATGGTGACATATAACTGAAACTGGGAGAGGAAGGTAGTCATGAGTTGAAGAAGGAAGCTGTGAGATTGTACATCTCTTACATTGACAAAGATTATTTTATGCATATATAAAAAGTGAGGAAACAAGGACTAAGTGACACACTCAGCTCTCTGAATGCATTGATCAGTGCATTAAGTGTATCATCCTTTACAGGGTGAATTATTCATCAAGTGTTTCCATATGAGCAGGAGACTGTAGGTGCTATTTGAAAGGTTCAGTTGATAAAGGGCCTTTCACCGTTTAAAGACAAGTAGGGAGTTGTACAATATCAGTGTATCGTGCTTGTAGTGCACACCAGTGTTCTACAGTCCGATCTAAGTGGGGCTGGGGAAGGGATGTAGCACTGGCTTTCTCAGTTGGCTGTGGCATGAATAAAACAGTTCTGAAGAACGTGTTGACATCTGTGTAGTTTTTGAATGTAGCTTTAAAAAAAGGAAAATGAGTGAGTATGACTCTTGGTGCCAAAACATCAAAAGGCTGCAGTGGTCATCAGCTTGAAACCTAATGATTCTTTTATGAGACCAGTTATATAACAGCAGTTACTGAATTTCATGGGAACACAGGCACCTTTTTAAGAACTTTAAAATTCCCCTATCAATGTACTTTATCTTAAATAACCAGTAAGCTGAGGGAAAATTATGGTTTTTTTTCTCCCATATCTTGGTATGCTTGACTTGCCATTAGAAAATAAATACAGAAAGCTGTTCTTTTCTGATGTGCTTATATTGTGAAGAAGTTCTCGGGTGAATGGATACCTTAGAAAAAAAAAATGCCTTAGCTGAAGTGTTTTATGTAGTTCTGGGAGGGGCCTTAAATTCCGTAAGCCTTGCCTCTGCATGGGGGATTTGTCAGCGTAGTGTAGCAATTAATCGTGTTTTGTGCAAGTCAAATCCTGGATTGCAAAATGATAAAGTCTTCAAACAGCTCTCCCTTACCTGCCTCAAATACATACTCTTTTTTTCCTCCCCTGCTCTTCAGTAATGTTTTTTTTTTTAATTACATCTCTCTGTTGGGGAGGGGGGAAGTAAGTGAAATGTACAGGAAACTCTTTTAAGAGTGGAGCTTCAAAACCAATACACAGGCTGTTCTAGTTCTAGGGTTTTACAATGGCAGTGTTTTATTTCCCCTAAATAGTTGTACTGCATGTCAAAATGTAAAGCCTTTGGGACAGTAAAAGTCTACATGAAAGTATCAGGCTAAAAAAGACGATTAAAGAACTGTGATAACATTAGTGCATTGTTAGAGTCTAAAAGCAAATGTAACTTCCTCATTACATCAACAAATTTATAGTGTAGAGGCTTTGTAGATACCTCAAGTGTCTCAGACCTTTGTATTTTGAGAAGTATATTGCCACTACCTGTGCCTGATGTCTAAATGAAATAAGAACAGCCAGTCTTTGGTTTTATTTGGAGGGAAGGCAAAGAGGGGTAGTTTCCAACCCCTTGTTAAGTAGTTTCTGCCCTCCAACTCACTTTCTGTTTATTTGTATTTTTCAAGTTGGAGAGTATCTTCTGTGAACATCTTTCTTAAGCTTATTTTAGCATTTTACTATTACGATTATCTATGAATAGATCAGTTCATTAGGTGAATGGGCAAATGTACTTAAAGCTGTAGTTAAAGATGTGTGCTTAGTCTTGCCACATCTGATGGGCATGAAGCCAAGGCACCTTTCTTCATGTTATGATTCTTTGATCTTTCCAAGTAGGTTTGTATTTGGCTGTGCTCTTTTCAGCTTGATTCAGTAGGTTTTACCATTTCCAAGAGATGTGAAAGTAATTACTTGATTTTTGATTGCATTCTACAATTAATTGTAATTACGTCATTCTGCACTGAGTTAATCTCTTTGGAGCCTGCATCTGCCCTCCAGTGAAAGACTTAAAAGACAGTCTGAAGTCCATCTGCAGATTTATAAGCTTTAAGTTAAGCTAAAATTTTTCAAGAATGCCTAACTAGCTTAATTATTAATTGACAAAGCAATGTCATTGAGGAACCAAAAGAAAAAATAGCATTATTTGTTGAACAAAACCTGTATTTCCTCTGCCTTTACCCAGTGAAGACTGAAAGCTCTGTAGCTCCCGTTAGTGTAGCACTGAGTAGACCTATTGCACCTTGTTTTCTCTACAGCCCAGGAAAACCAGCTAAGGATAGATGAGTTTTGGTGAACTTGGCATAGACTCACTTGTGTGTTTATCTGAAAAATATTTAAGTTTCCCAGGTGTTCTTAAAAATCATTTTACCCAAGGTTTACTTATGACTTTACATTTTGTTTAGTTATTTGGCGTCTTTACTTTTATCTGTACCTGCGAAACTGCTTTATTCCTAATATTAAAAAGGAAAAAGCAAAATGCTAGTATGTGTAAACATTCATGATTTTTGCTTAAATGTCTCATTGTACTGCTCTACGAATCAGACATGTCTTAAATTAATACTTGCCTACTTAAGTATTAAATTTTATTGGAGATTATCTGATAAACCCTCTACTATTAATTGTAAGGTTTTGCTATGGGTAGCAATATAGTGAGTGAAGAATTAACAGATTTTATTGTTACTATCTTTTCTGTAGCTGTTTTACATCCTGCTCTCTCTTCAACCACCCCTACCCCCAGATGAATTAATAATCTGTCTGATAATAAAGGTGATTGGTGCCTTGGGGCATCTTACATTAATTTTGCAAGGGCTGCCACCAGTAACAAATACCTGAATTATCATACCTAACCATTAACTTTTTATAACTTTTTTTGCCATGATTTCAAGGTACTGTGGGCACAGACAGCTGAAAATGTGTTTCAGTTGAACTTTTTTTTTGAATGTTAGTTTTGAGAGGCAAATGTGTGTGAGACTTGGACATTCTAACATGTCATTATTTGAAAAATAAGAGTCAATATTGTTACGTGTGATGTTCATATAGCACTTTCCTAGAGTATTTGTAAATGAGTATATGCAAACAGTATTTGCATTTGTTAAAAAGCAACTTTGGAGAAAATACTGATTGATATTGATCAAGATTGCTCAACTATCCTCATTTCTGTCTTTTCTGTGTGGTTGTGTTCATTGTATGTATGAGGGAAAATAATAACTGTTCTCGTGTTTTATATTTTGTGGTTGGTTCATTTGTCAAAAAATATATTAATATATGAGTAACACAAGCTTTTTGTTTTGTTTTTTTATGTTAAAAGTTTGAAGAAATACTGTCTTTAAAATAAACTACTAATTGTCTAGATAGCAACAAATGATCTGAAGACTAGTGATTTAGAGCTTTATTTCTGATTTTTTTTTTCAATAGGAAAACTATTCTGAAATATATATAAAGCTTTTTTCTCAGCCCTAATCTAGGATTGCTCTTCAAGCTTTATTTCTGATAAAATTGGTTGCTTTTAGCTTTACAGAGTACCTTAATGTATTTGGTAGAAACTACAGTGTCAAGCAGATGTATTTGATTTTAATTTACTGCTCAGAAATAATTGTGCTGGAAGGGATGTTACTCAGATAAATTAGTAGCATGGTGATTACTTCTGTTTTTATAGTTCATATATATCTGATGTTTAACTTCCATAGAGAAATATGTTTTATGCTTTGCTGTGAATAATACAATATCAGTTTTTCCATGTTTTAGATTAAATAAGATTATGAATCAGGTGGCCATTCAGCGAAAGAAGCATTTTGTTGAACGAGTGCACAGTTACTGGTTGCTTAAAAGGCTGTCTAGGAATGGTGTTCCACTGTTGAGAAGGCTGCAGTCCAGTTTACAGTCACAGAGAAACACACAACAGGTATGTGACATACTTTTTACTTATAAGAAGAAATAGAATTTTTGTATTTTATTGAGTGAAAAATTAACTAGGAAGCCTGATGTGACATAAAAACTTTCCCTTACTCAGGACTGAGTAAATTATTTACTTCATTCTGAAGTGATCTTATATATATTGGCAATTATCTAATACTTTTTAATTTGTGATATAAAAAAAAAATTGTGCAGGTTTTTGTTTTGTTCTGCTTAAATGTTTTACAAAAATACTGTCACCAAAACTGTCATAATACCATTATTCTTTGACTAGTATTGTGGTTTTTTGGAATTCATTACTTAATGTGCTATGCATTAGATAAAAAATAAAAGTTATGTTAAATTCATCAGAAGATATAAAGCATATATCATATTTGACACTTGAAAAAAACGTGAATTTTAACAGGGTAGAGGGTTAAACAGCTAGTTTAGACTTTTCAAATTCAGATCCTTATTGGCCACCTTATTCAGTAATAACAGAATAAAGGGCAAATTGTTGATGAAGGTCAAAGACCTATTTCAACTTCTGCTTTCACTTTTGACACAATTAACTGTGATTGTAGACAAGCATAAATTTATGCTGATACATTATTTCAATAAGACTCATCCTAGCTACAATATGTCTAGGTGGTTTATAAAGTTATACACACTTACCAGTCAAGCACTGAAAAACATGAAAATAGTGCCTCCAGATATTTAGTTGTTTTGGTTTCAAGTCACTGTGTAGCTTCAATAATAATTAAAACTACTGAATTGTGTATGAGGATCAATGTGTGTAGACCTTGAAATGCTGTAAAGCATCGTGATGTGGAGCATCTCAGTTACCTTTTTTAATTGAACAGAATGTGTAGTTGGCTTTGTTCTTTCCATTCTCCAGGTGTTTGACTTCCAGTGGAATTGTTCTTGTGAAATAGCCTCTAAAACTCAGGAATTAATTTTATAATAACTTGTTTGTATTAAATTGAGATTTCCCTTCCCCTCCCCCCTTTTAAAGCTGAACTATTATTTTTGTTAGAAGTGTATTTCTGTTTGCTGATTTAAGTCATTATTGATGTGGTCATAAAAAATACCACGATCAGCACTGCTTCCTAATTATTTGATCTGCCAAGTTTGTGTGTTTATTTTTTTAGCTTTTCATGTGAGAAACTAACTAATAGTTCTCAGAACAGTTGAGGTTGGAAAGGACCTCTGCAGGTCATCTAGTATGAACCCACTGCTCAAGCAGGGCCACTTAGAGCAGTTTGCCCAGTACCATGTGCTGCTGGCTTTTGAATATCTCCAAGGATGGAAATTCCACAGCCTCCCTGAGCAACCTGTGCCAGTGCTTGGTCACCTTCACAATTTAAAACAAATAAAATAATAGTGTTTCCTGATGTTCATTCTCACTTTGTGCCCATTGCATCTTGTAGTGTCACTGGGCACCACTGAAAGGAGCCTGGCTCTGTCTTCTTTGCATCTCCCCTTCTGGTATTTATGTGCATTGGTGAGATTTCTGCCCCCCTGAGCCTTTTCTCCTCCAGGCTAAACAGTCTCAGCTTTTTTTCATAGCTGAGATTCTCAAATTCCATTTAGGTGGATTCCTTTTAGGTGGAATTAACTTTGAATATAAATTGACCACTTGTTTATCTTTTTTTTCCTTGCTTCTATATTGCTCCATTTTGATACTGGTTTTGGAGTTTCTCTGAAATGTTTTATGTTCTACTTTTAATCTTTGATTAATCATTTACTTATACATGAGAAATTTCTGTTCTGAAGAGTGTTGTCTGGCAGTTACCTAATAATAGTTGAAATTCATTTATTCAGATAATAAACTTTTTTTTTTAATGAGCCGGTGTCCTTAAAAATACTAAAGTCAAGCACAGAAATGTAGGGCTATTATGGCAATATAGAACTAGACCATTGTTAGTGTCTGAAAAAACTATACGTGCTAGTTGGTCTTTGGGAAGTATATCTTCTACCGAGATGGCATGCAACAGGCTGCAACATTTCTAAATATTTAAGTAGCAACTACCATAATGAAGTGATTATTGTAATTGATGTTTGATTAAAATGAAATAGGCCTTAGATAGGACCCATTTAAAATTCCATTGCCTTTTACACTTTGGAACAAATATTATTTCCTTTTTTTTTTTTTCTAATTATAGAAGGATTCTTAAGTAAGGAAACAATAAAAATATTTTCTAAATAAATTGGAAACTATTTATATTGGTCAGTTAAAAATTGGAGCGCTTTATTCTTTTGAAAAGAAAAAGCAAGTTTCAAGCCAAGCTGAATGTTAAATGATTCTGTTAATGAAAAATGTGTAGGTAGTGCTTTTCAGTGAGTAGCAAGCATCCTGTGTATGACATTGTGCCTTCTCCATAGCACTTTCAATATGTATTTTTTTAAAGCAGTCATAACTGCAAAGAATTTAATGCATTAGTCATCTTTGTTACTCCCAAGTGTAAACCAAATTATAATCAAGACCTTAAGAAACAACTGTGGCATAGCTCTGATGAGAACACCTCAGAAATTTTGAGATAGAGATTATTATTTTGTTGGTTTCAGTCCAGATGGGAAAATTCTTTTTATTTTATGTGAGAAGTCAGAATATCAAGAAACATAGATTTTCAGTCAAGCAAAGAAACATGAACACTGATGTAATACAGAGATTTATTTTTTTAATTGTTATTTAAACTGAAAAGAAATATTGTCATGAGGAACCAGAGCCCTGAAAACGGTTTCAAGATGCCCAGTGGAAGGTGGGTTTGATCTCTAAATCTAGAACAAATTTGACAAAGGGAGAGGCTTTCCTGTTTTAGATTTACTTCCAAATAAATGTGTTTCAGAGCTCAGTTATGATATGCTTTTGAAGGTGATGTTTATATCAACTAAGAATTCTAAACAAGGAGTGAACGTCTTGGCTTATATACACTACCTCACCATTTGCAGGAACAAGGAACCCTCTGAGAGAATGGTTTATACTGTCACTTCTCTCTCCACCTAGAAATTCAGGAAAGGTATTGGAATACTCTTAAAGAATTTACATCCCCCTTGTTTTATCTTTTTTTCTGTACTTAAAGATGCTTGAATAAAAATAAGGCATGAAATTTAAGTGCAGAAGCTTGTTGCTGCTGGAGTGAGGTTGGTTGAAAGCTGCTGTTAGGAGAAATAAAGTAGGTGGTGCTGGTGAGTTAAGGTCATACCTACACTGAAGATTTCAGTAAGAACACAGATTGCGACCACTAAATGGTTTTGATTGATTGGCATAAAAGTCCCAGCAGAGGGTCTTAATAAAACTAGTTGTATTGCTCAATGTCCAGTTTCATCACTGTAATTTTGTTTTTGTTTGGCTCATATTAAGTTACAGTCTCCATAAGGAGTGAGGCTGTTTTCATGTATTGACATCCAACATAAGGAGGGTTCTGTTGCTACAGTATTCCTGCTAGAATGCACAGATTAGTAGTATAGTCCTTTGTATGTCTTTTACTGGTTGGATGTTGGAAACAGTGCATCCTTCTCTTTTCAGCTTGCCTGTGTCTTTTAATCTAATTAAGATATATGCTGTATGTTAGATAGTAAATAGGTTAGGACAAAGTAGGATTATCTTAGGTATTACAAACAGTCTGACAACGTTACTTCGCACAGAAGTGCCAAAAAATTAGAGACTTGCTATTAATCCCCAAGCCAGAGTGATAATCAGGAGAGGAGTGAATGTGTGCCCGAAAAAAAGGCGAATGAGTTGCTCTCGGAACTTTGGGTCACATCTGCAGATTTACATATATGTTCCTATTTTATGGAATGGAATTGGTCAAGCAACTGATTAAAGAATTACTTTTTTGGTATTTTTAGTGCAGGTGAACCTTTAGGTTTAGCCAAATTCTTAAGTGTCTAATGAACTACCCTAAGACCTGCTGTGGCATTTTTTTCTTGCTGTAATTAAGTTTCCTGACCCACCCTGAAAAACTAGTACAGCTTTGTTGACTTAGCTTTCAGCAGGCTCAGTTCCCCAGTATCATAAACTCTGTGGGTATGTAGCGCAAAAGAGTGATTGCAAGCAAAGGCTTCCACAAGGCTTCCACTTCTGGCAATCACCACAACTTAATTTTGATCCTGAAAAGCAGTAGAATTGAAAAAATAGTACAGCTGTGTCAGTTGAGAGTAGGGTTGTTTTTTCACACGTGGGATCTGTTCTCAGATGTAGGGGTGTAGGAGAACAGCAATTAGTGGCAGCGTATGCTTCCTTTTTCAATGAGTCTCTGAGAATTTAAGGAATTGAAAATGTACATATTATTTTTCTATCAGAGTTTACTTTTAGCTATGCTGACCCCAAACAGTTAAATTATTGTGTCTACATCAAGATTTAACTTTTTAAAAGAAATGATAACTTTCAGTTGTAATAGTTACTAGGAAAGGGAACTAGAAGTTTCTATCTCCAATTTTTAGGTTGGGGGTCTTTTGTGTGTAGGTTTTTCTGTTGTTGCTTTTTGGGTTTAGTTTTTTTATTTTTTCCTTACTGAAAAGAGGAACAAACTTGTTTTCAGATTGCTGTATTCTTATACAGAGATAGTTGATAGTTACAGATTTTCAACCTCAGTGAAGTCAGAGATTTGAATAAAACTAATTTCATAGTTCTCAGGGATACTTGCCTTTACTTTTACAAAGTATATAAAGCAATAAAATATGATACAGATAATAAAATTACAGCACTGGCAAATCTATTAAATGATGTTTTTAAACTGACATTTTTTGCAGTTATATTTATAGAACCTCCTGTCTGAAAAATTGCACAAGACCTATGGTACTTCTGAATTTTCCTTCTCTTAAGGAGGTTATTGCTTTCAGTGTAGTAATTTGTAATGTTGTTCATTGTTCATCTGTTTAGCCACTTTTCTTTATTCCTGTCTTCTATTCTTTATAACTTCTGAAATTTATTGTTTTCATTTTAGCTTTTAAACCCCGACCAAAGATTACTTATCAAGTGTGTGTTGCATTATGCAAGTTACAAAGTTTTGGATGCCTTTCAGAGACTCTTAGGAAATACTCATTTTTAAAATGTAATAGTTTTCCAAAGCAGATACTTATTTTGTTTACTTGGTACTAATATCAGGACTTCTGTTTCTTTATGTCCTCATATCTGGTGAATTATCAATATTGTTTGAATCCTTATGTAGTTTTTCAATATCTTCCCTTTTCCTTATGAAAAATAGTAAAAGCAAACAAGAAATGCTCTTTTTTTTTGTATGTACAAATCAAACTAAACACTGCAAGTGTTTAAACATTACTTACTCTTAAAAATGTGTACATTAAATTATTTCATCCGTTCTCTGAAAGGTTATATTTACTGCATTATTTATCTGCAGTACCATTTGAAGTTACTGGATTATCTAATAAACAGCTTTTCATCTCCTCTCTTCAGAAGCCATAATGATTTTGTTCTGTTACAAGTGTGTTCTAATTCTGCTGGGTGTGGGTAAGGTGAACTGTGTTGACCACAAGAATAATTTATTTCTACCAGGCTTTAGTTTCTGAAGAAACTGATGGTGTTCAGCTCATTTGAATTTTGATGTGAAAATACTGTATTGTATTTTGCACCTTGTCGTATTTCTAGGTTGTTCTTTGCTATATTGCTTCTTCTAATGTAAATAGCCTTCACCATAGGCGTGGTTTCGAGCTTATAGATTTTGTTTTCAGTTAGACCCTTGAGAAACTCTAGAAGGTACCCTGACCATAGGTTTTCTTTTGTTGCAGTATGAAGCTTATGATCAAGAACCATAGCTATAAGACAGTAGTTTTGTCCTTTCATGTGCATACATCCTGTAATTGCATAAAACTATCTTATAAAAAGAGGCATGCATTTTTCTTTTCATGAAAACCTTTTTGATTCTTTTCTTAGAGAGAAGATGATGAAGAAATGCAAGCCTTAAAAGAAAAATTGAAGTACTGGCAAAGGCTGCGCCATGATCTTGAAAGAGCGCGTTTGTTGATAGAGCTTATACGTAAGCGTGAAAAATTGAAAAGAGAACAGGTAAATGGAGCACCTTTTAATTTGGTGTAACTTTTCTGACAGAAGGACAATTTAAATATTCTCACACACAGCTTTTCAGTAGGGCTGCTGTCTTTTAATACTCATGTAGGGGCAAGTAACATCCTTGTGTGGACTCAAACTTGTAAAATGTATAAAATTTTCGTAGAGTCATAGAATGGCTTTGGTTGGAAAGAACCTTAAAGATCACCTAGTCAAGCCCCTCTTCAGTGAATGGGGACATCTTCAATTAAATCACGTTGTTCAAAGGCCCATCCAACCTAACCTCTAATTTTTCCAGGGATAAGGCACCTACCACCTCTCTGGCTTACCTATTCCATGCTTCGCTCTCAGTGTAAAAAAAAAAGAAATATTCTTTATATGTAGTCTGAATCTGCCCTCTTTTAGTTTAAAACTGTTACCCCTTGTCCTGTCACTACAGGTTCTACAAATCAGCTTGTCCTCATCTTCCTGATAAACCCCCTTGAATTACTGAGAAGTTTCAATGAGGTCTCCCCAGAGCCTTCAGTTCTCCAGTCTGAAGAATCCCAGTTCTTCAGCCTTTTTTCAGAGGAGAGCTCCAGTCCTCTGATCATACCTGTGGCCCTCCTCTGGACTTGCTCCAACAGGTTTATGTCCTTCTTATGTTGGGGACCCCAGAGCTGCATGCAGTACTCCAAGTGGGGTCTCAGGAGGGCAGAGTAGAGGGCCTGAATCATCTCCCTCGACCTGCTGGCCACACTTCTTTTGGTTCAGCCCAAGATATAGTTGGCTTTCTGGGCTGCAAGTGCACATTGCCAGCTCATGTTGAGCTTTTCATCCACCAGTACTCTCAAGTCCTCAGCAGGGCTGCACTCCATCTGTTCATCCCCCAGCCTGTATTGATACCTGGGGTTGCCCCAACCCAGATGCAGGACCTTGAACTTGACATTGTTGAACCCCATAAGGCTGCCATGAGCCCACCTCTCAAGCTTACCCAGTTCTCTCTGGATGGCATCCCATCCTTCAGGTGTGTCAACTGCACTGCTCAGGTTGGTGTCTTCTGCAAGTTCGTTGAGGCTGCACTTGATCCTGTGGTCTTATGTCATTGCTGAAGATACTAAATAGTACTGCTTCTGGTATGGACCCTTGAGGGACACCGCTCATTACTGATCTCCATCCAGAATCTGAGACGTTGATCACTGCTCTCTGGGGTCAGCCATCCAGCCAATCCCGTATCTGTGGAACATTGCACCCATAGAATCCATCTCTCTTCAGTTTAGAGAGAAGGATGTTTTAGGGGACTGGGTCAGGGGCCTTAGAGAAGTCCCGATAGGTGACATCCATAGCTCTTCCCTTGTCTGCTGATGTAGTTACTCTGTTATAGAAGGTCACAAGGTTGGTTAGGCAGGACTCGCCCTTGGTGGAGCTGTGCTGGCTGTCCTTGTCTTCCACATGAAAGCTTAGCATAGCTTGTAGGAAGATCTCTTCCATGATCTTCCATGGCACAGATGTCAAGCACACAGGTTTGATCAGCAGGTTTCAACTCAGCTGTGTTGGTCTCTTGCCTTCCTTTCCTGATTTCTTACATCTAGGGATCAAGACCTCTTGTGTTTTGTGGAAAGTATCATTAAAGATCTGCCAGCTCTGCTGCGCTCTTTTGTCCCTAAGGACAGTTGTGCATTCACATACCACTTGCTATACCCATGTATTATTATTTATATGCATGTATTTTATATATGTATGTTAGTTTAAACTTTATTTACATGTTTATATTATGTGTATATGCACACATCTTTAATGTTTCATCAAGAATTTATTTTTGGCATAGCAAGACTGTTTCAATGTTGATAACTCTTTATATGGCCTGAAAGTTAAGCTACAGAGGAGTTTATTGTCAAAAATAGTGTAAGTTCTGAAGGATGTTCAAATATTTGAAGATGTTGATTCTGTTTTTTGAAATTATTTTCTTGGAATTTACGTAGAATATCGTCTTTCCAGTTACTCTTTGTTTTGCTCTTAGGTAGTCTTTAAATGTTCATCAGTTTCTTTATTTAAACTTTGAACATAGCAGTACAACTAAAATTTAATTTTAAACATGTTACCTTTAAAGGGTTAGTATTTTCACATTGTTGGTGAACTGTGAAGTTGTTCTTAGGTAACATCTTTTCAAGGAAAAGATATACATTTAAAAGTGGAACAAAACTTATATATATAACATACAGATTTGAGTTCTGGGAAGCTGGAGTTGAAGGAATGAGAAAGATGGGGGGTTTTTTGTTTTTTTTTTTCTTGTAAATTCATCAGCTGAAAAACTAGTGTCAGACAAATGCCAACTGATGATATTGAAACTAATATTGAACTCATTTACTTAAATGTATTTGTATTCTAAAGCACTATGCTATTGCTGCAACACTAATACAGTATGTTATTGAAAAATGCTCAGTTGGATAATTATTACTTCTTTAGGTCAAGATTGAACAGGTTGCTATGGAACTTCAGCTTACTCCATTCACTGTACTTCTGCGATCAGTTCTGGATCAACTTCAGGAAAAGGATTCTGCTCGTATATTTGCTCAGCCAGTGAACCTTAAAGAGGTATGTTTGCAGCAGTGTTTCCTGATGTTTACGTACAGGTTGGTGGCACTTAAATACAAGAAACAAGTCAGTTCATGCAGAGTTGGAAGCAGTGTTACCTTTTAATCTTTATTCTGATAATTTACAGTATGAGTTATGGTTTACTGGTATGAAAAACTTTTAGTGTTTATATGTCAGAATAATTTCTAGGACATACTTGTATGGAATGATGGCTACATTTTGATATTTTGCAATAATATGATTTTGATAAAGCAAACTCAAAAGGTATCAAAAATTGAAATGTAGGTACTGTGTTCTTATTTGCAGGTGAAACTAGACAGAGTATGTGTATGTGTGCATATGTACACATGTGTGCAAAAAACATGTAGGCATGTCTATATAAACTATATGGATGTGTGTGCAGATACTGCATACACATCTGTCTATTATACAAAGAATCATAGAATCATTAAAGTTGGAAAAGACCTCCAAGGTCATCAAGTCCAACCTTTGACCTAATCCCACCATACTCACTAAACCATATCACAAAGTGCTACATGCACTTGTTTTGAATACTTGGAGGAACAGTGACTCCACCACTTCCCTGGTGAGCCTGTTTCAATGCTTAACCATCTTTTCAGTGAAGACATTTTTCCTCATAACCGACCTGAGCTGCTGCTGCCACAACTTGAGTCCATTTCCTCTTGTTCTGTCACTAGTTGCCTGGGAGAAAAGGTACCTAAAGCCACAGAACTCTAAAAACATAGAGTTTCAGCATCTCTTAGTAAAGCTCAGACTTGCTACCCGAGGTGTGCAGTCTTCTAATATGTAAACTTATGTTGGCATGCAAATGTCTGCAATATCATGATGTGCAATTCTATGCTACGTTTTGAATTTCTTATATTGAGGTGTTACAAAATGTGTTTAAAATGTGTGATTAGTTAATAACTAATGTTACTTTGGCTGTAATAAGACCATTTTACCCATTCATGTTTTAAATATTTGTTCAAAGGTTCCAGACTATTTGGATCATATTAAACATCCTATGGATTTCTCTACCATGAGAAAGCGGTTAGATGCACAAGGCTATAAAAACCTCAGTGAGTTTGAAGAAGACTTCAATCTTATCATAGATAACTGTATGAAGTACAATGCAAAAGATACAATATTTTATAGAGCTGCAGTGCGGTTAAGAGATCAAGGAGGTGTAGTTCTCAGGCAAGCTAGGCGAGATGCTGAAGGAATCGGTTACAATAATGAAACTGGAATGCACTTACCTGAACGGCCTAAACTTGAGTCACCCCAGCCTTTCTCTTGGGAAGATGGTAAGATGTTTTTGGTTATTTTTAACACTTGTATTTTTCATTACACACAGCGTACACATTCCATGTTTAGGATTGTTGCTGTTTGCTGACTGGACCCCTCCCCCAGTTAAAAACAGTTCTTGAAAGATTCTAGTGTTTCTGTTTTACTAGGTCTGTCATTAGAAATCAGTGTTACCCAGATTCTGATTTTGGCAGTGTTGGTGTCTAATTTAGCAACTTATGTGGAAAAGGTTTTTAAGCTGAGTCCTTTCTTTCACATGATCGTATGGGCTTATAAGGCATGGGAAGTGCTCATGAACTTCAGCACATTCTTAAATAAACCACTCAACTGAAAACAAGGGATGCTTGTAATACTAGGATTTAAAATTCATTCTTTTGTCATACACATCAGTTTCCTGAGGTTTTGACAGTAAAGAAGAATAATTAGCGCATTTTTTTTGTAACTGTAATTTTCTTCTTTGCTTTGACAAGAAGAAATGTGTTTATTGGGGTAGGAAGGATTAATTATGTGTTCCTTCTGACCTTTTAATTCTTTGCTCTACTACTCAGTTTTTTTGAGCAAAATGCAGACATCGAAGAATAGTAAATAAATAGTAGGAATTAATATCAACATTTCTAACTGTAATCAATGTAGCTTTTTGACAATATCTTTTTATTTTGCCATGTGAATTTTACCTTTTTTTTCCCTCCTATTGGTATTTTTATTATGGGAAATATTCTGAGAAATGCTAACACATTTGCAATTGTGCATATTTTGACTTCAGTGGATAGGCTACTGAATCCTGCAAACAGAGCGCATATGTCCTTGGAAGAACAGCTGAGAGAGTTGCTAGAAAAACTTGATCTGACCTGTGCAATGAAATCCAGTGGGTCAAGAAGCAAAAGAGCAAAGCTGTTAAAGAAAGAAATCAGCGTTATTCGCAACAAACTAAGTCAGCAACACAACCAAGCTCCTCAAATAGAATCAGGTATTGGAAGTTTTGAAGAAGAAAGTGCAGCATTAGAACAAGATGGAGAAGAAGAAGGTAAGATTGTAAACCAGGTTTAAATGAGTACTGTTCTGAGCCTCTTCAGTCAGGGGCTTTAATAATATGAATTC
The DNA here is from genome assembly GCA_013396755.1 of Sclerurus mexicanus. NCBI lineage: Eukaryota > Metazoa > Chordata > Aves > Passeriformes > Furnariidae > Sclerurus > Sclerurus mexicanus. The sequence continues at coordinate 972,443 of VWZF01000179.1, read as the reverse complement.
AAGAGTTTAATAAATTAATATTAATTTAATATTAAGAAATTAAAAACTTGCATTTTAAATGTGCAAATAGCTGCTTATTCATGACGAATACTTTAAGACTAGAATTATCTTTTTCAAAAAATCTTCCCTCCATTATTTTTCACAGTAGTAAGGCTTTTTAAAAATTCAGATGTTAAGAAATGAAAGGGCAAACAATCTCATATGAAAAGCAGTGAGAAATGCCTGAGCAGAAAGTATCTTTGTACTTTTGGAAATACAATTAAATGTCAAAATATGTATTGAGGATCTTTTGAGCCCAGGTCAAGGGTAATGAAAACTCTGACTGTTGTACTGTCTTTTGTAGCCTTTTTTATTGTCTAGTCCAGACTCTGGGGAGGAGGGTGGGTAGATTTGAGTTTATTTATTTATTTTATTTAAATAAAGCTAATGATTGATAGGACTGAATAAACTTCATGTTGTAGAATCAAGTCAGCTGTATCTGCCCAGCTCTTTCCCTTTTGCTTCTCTTCCTCCTCAAAACATTTGTGCCAGACTTGTATCTACCCTTGGCTATATGATGTTGATTTCAGTGAGAGCAATGTGCTAGAAAGACCAATGTTTATATTTCAATTGATTATCACAATTTTCATTTTTGACTTCTAAATGAATTTCTGAGGTCTTCAATACTCATTTTTAAATGATGGAAAGAAAAGCTTGTCTCTTAAGAAAAGTTCTATTAAGTTTGTTTCCTGGTCAGCTCTAAAAAGTTAGACTATTTTTCTTTAGAAGAGTTAGATGTGTTTCATTCTGAATTAATGCATTGAATAGGAGGAGGAAAGAGCTCAAGGGAAAGTGGAGGCATGGTAATAAATAAAACAGTATCTGTTGCAGCTTGATGCTATCAAAATTTTTGAAAGGTGAAGTCAATAAAATGACTGTCCTTAACTGCCATTCAAACAGCAATGTAGTGTTTCATTCTTAGTGTAGCTAGGAGAACGCTTTCCAAACAGAACTTGCTTGAGATTTGAACAATGATAGAAAAAGCATACATGAATCAGCATATTGTCATGTTCTGAGGCTTTTAAGTATTCTCAGAATGTTTTATATTTTTTTTAATTTTTTTTTTTAATCAAGTGAGGGTGATACTAAATATAGTTATATAGGAATGTAATTTTGGCAGTTAATGAATACACTAACTTTTTTACTTGTAGCTTAACATTTTTATGTCACAGCCTTTTACTTCAGCTGTTTAGCAAAAAACATGAGCAGAAGCAGCTTTCTTATATTTACAGTATGCTTTTTAAGTAAAAGATAATGAAAAACATGATCCAGGTTGATTGGCATTGTTGTTACGGTTCTGATCTAGGGAAGAATAATAATAATTAGTTGAAATTTCAGTTCTCAAGTGAAAGGTACTTAGAGGAGTAAAGAAAACAAATTGGCAAAAAAAGATGGAGAATGTAGAAGAATCCTGTGCCCAGGATCTGTACAGGAGCTGACTTTGGGAGTGCTGTGAATTACCCCCTTGCAATTCCATTTTCAGTGTCCGATCATGTGAAAAGTATGGTATCAGAATAACCCCATGAAATTCAGGTTTTATTGTCTAAAGAATTCAAATCTTTTTGTGAATACTTTCTAATTGAAGAAAATCAGAATTTCTTCACAAAGAACAGTTACCTTGGGCATTCTAAACTATAGGCTTTTTTAATTGGTGGTACTTCAAATGTGCTTATCTGACTGTACATTTCATTCTACTGTCCTCCTGAAATACTACTTACTTATTCTAATACTTGTGTGTTGTTAAATGACATGAGCATAGTCACGCCGCATTTTAAAGATATATATTTTTAGTATGAGCTATGCTATTGTTTGATTAAATCTTAAACAAAAGGGTTGAGGTTTTTCTGCACTTAGAATTCATTAATTTCCAAGTAAACATTGCTGGGCCAAAATCAAAGCAATATAGACATATTCTGCAAATAGAGGATTTAAATGCTTGGGGGTTTTATACCTTTTCTCAGGTGGCATAGAAAAATCAACTAATTTTAAATATTTTATGTGATAGCATAAATGGTACGTTGGTCTCATACGGTTACTCTAGAATCTAAACTATTTCCTTTCTTATATTTTGGAAGATTCTTTTGGAAGCTAGAGAGGTTTAAACATTTTTTTGAGTTGATAATTATGGGTTAGGACAGCCTTCTGTTTTTATTTGGGCGTGCTGTGATAGTAGAATGTTTATTTTCTTCCCCATTACTTGGGATGAAAAACTGAAACTACCTTCACTCACTCACAGTTATATCTCCATTGTCTTTTCCCGGCATGGATTTAGTGGAATTGTCTGGGACACGATCATGTTAAAATAAAAGGTGTCAGGGTGGGTGCTGGAGAAAAAGCAGTAGAGGGTGGTTTTTCTGATTTCTCCTATCCAGTCTGCATTGTCAAGTGTGTATATGTCAACTAGTGGCTAATCAAGCTACAAGATTTTGGGGAACTTTTTTTTTTCCTCCCCCATTTTTTTAGTTATTTCTCTTCTTGGTAGGTAAAACTTACAGGCACACCTTTAAAAACAGCTTTACAAATCTTGCCTTTCAGTAGATTTTGTAACACATTTTAGCTCACTCTAGTACATCAGATTACAAATGCTTTTTTTTTTTTCTGCTCATCTGACAAAGTCTTTCTTAGGCATGTAAGGTGAATATTGATAAGGTGAAATAGTTAAAATTATCAAAAATTTTACTTGAATGGCAGTATAATTGCATTTAACAGATAATCATCCACCACCCCAACTTTCTAATAAAAAAATAGATTTTGTAGTTTTTAGTTGATGAAACTAACACAACTGCATGAGAAGTAAAAAGTATTTATCCAAGTATAAATTGTTAACACCAACTATAAACACCTACTTTTCTACCCCTATTACAATCCCAGTATAAAAGTAGGAACTACTAACTAGGACAGATTGTTGCTAGACAAGTTTTGTTTTTAAAATGTTATGCTTTGTTTCCAGACAACAATTTATTTGGTGGGCTGCACATTTATAGTGAGTTTTATAATAGACTTTATAACTACAAGTTTTCAAAAATCACACTCTATTTATAATTTTTTCAGGAGATAAATCTCCCCCTAAACTTGAACCATCAGATGCATTACCTCTTCCTTCAAACTTGGAGACTAATTCAGAACCACCAACCCTCAAACCAGTAGAACTCAATCCAGAGCAGAGTAAGCTTTACAAAAGAGTAAAATTTGATAATGAATTATATAGCACTTCCATTCAGAAAGAAATAAATGGACACACTCCAGAACACTTACTTGACAGTAATCTCAATGAGTCGACTGTTTCTGCTGTAGCTGAGTCATCAACTGATGTAAACAGACGTACATCCATTCTCTTCTGCAAATCGAAAAGTATAAGCCCCCAAAAGTCTGCAAAGAACACTGAAACCCAGCCAACTTCTCCACAGCTAGGGACCAAAACCTTTTTGTCTGTAGTCCTTCCAAGGTTGGAGACACTTCTGCACCCAAGGAAAAGATCAAGGAGTGCATGTGGAGATTCTGAGGTTGATGATGAGTCCCCTATAAAGCGCTTGGATACAGGTAAATGTTTACAAAACTTATTTGAATGGATATGTCTGGAAAGTTAACATACCTGTTATTTTGGGGTTTTTTTTACATACATGTGATTTGTTAATCTTCATATTTTTTTAGCACTTAGAACAGGTTTTCCTCATAGTTGAGTAGTTACAGTCCAGAAAATTAGTTTTCTTTTTGTTCAAACCAGTAGGAAAGTTGAATCAGCTCCTTTTCTGCAAATTCCCTGTTAAATTATATGGAAACTTCACACAGTGCCAAAACTAGAACTCTTGTGAACAGGAGCATGAAAAATACATATTCTGTGTATGACTTCATTTTGCTGCATTGTCACTCCAGACATATTTTCACATTATGAAACTGATGACTGTGTATGAGGTGCTTTGTATATCCATGTATTTTATGGAAGTGTTAAAATCCCAAGGTATAATGACGCTTCTTGTGGTTTTCTTCTTTAGACTGTACAGTTTAAATAAAGTTGAAGAATCGTAAGCATAAGATTATGTCCTTAATGAGAATTCGCTAAAAAACATTTTAAAGAAAACTTTATCTCCATACATCAGTGCAGAACAGCTCAAGAGATTAATTATACCTTTTCTTAGCAAACCATGGTTCCAGTTATTTGAGAAGTTTGTATAAAAACTTTGAGGAAGAAAATCAGCATAAGGAAACTACTGAAGTATATTTCCTTAATGTCATCCATGGCCATTACTATGACTTTTATATCACTCTTGAAATAAATACCCTGTTTCATTGTCGTGTTGGTAACCCATATGCATGTATGAAAACTGTCTTTGATTGAAAGAGATAGAAACTTAAGTTTAACATTCATTGTGAAGATGTGCTCCAGGAGCTGGAGTGGGGATTCTTGGTTAGTTTTTAGATTTTCTTTTACTTTTATTTTTTTCCTTTTTTTTTTTTTCTTTTCTTTAGTAGTTAGTTTTTGTTTGTTTCCACTGTGGGATTTTTTGGTGTGTGGAGTGATGCTTTTTGGTTGGTTGGTTAGTTGGTTGGGGGTTTTTTTGAATGATCTAGTGAGCATGAGGAAATATTAAGTAAGATTTGGTGGGAGGAAGTGTCTTTCATTTATATTTTTGGGGTTTTGTTTTGCTTCTTCGGAAAGCCCCAGTTTCCATAACAGCTTGGAAAGAGCATACAGATTTGATCCCGTACTTTAGTTCTGAAGTAGGAACAAAGTGAAGGTAGTGTGATGATAGAAATGAGTTCATCTTTATTAATAATATTAAAAGGCATTTTATCACACACACAGTGAATAGTTTTGTCCTAAATCATGCATTAGTACTAATTCCATGACATTTCTATGTTAAACATTGTGAATTGTTTCTGTGGGAAAAGATGTTTTAAATGAAATATTGACTTAATTCTTAAAAAAAACAAAACAAAAAAGAAAGGCAGCAACAAAACCAAAACCTGCCAGATTTCTGAATACATTTAAAGTCAGCCATTTTTATTAATTTTTTCACTATGGAGTTAGGTGTATGTGGGGTAAATATGCTTTTGATTATCTTCAAGACAAACAACCCAGTTGCAGGAATAAAATCCAAAGGTTAAAATTCTTTTTTTATTATTATTTTAAAAGAAAAATACATAGTCTCTTCTTGAAGCTACTGAAGATATATACAGGACTAAATTTATATAGAACTAATACTTAGGGCATTTATAGCTAAAGTTTGTACTTGTTCAAGAAGAGACTTTGTGTCAATTGAAACAGTTTAGCCAATAAATGAAAATGTTCTAGTTGTTCTTTAATAGTATCTTGTGTTTTAGCCATATATGGTTAATACAGATGTCAGCTTATCAGATCTTATTCCTGTGATTCATTTTCCTGTTTGCAGCCAAACATTTTGCTTTCACATTGGAAATTTTATTCCTCATGTTATTTTCAAGTTTGTGTCTCCACACTTAGTTAAGCAATTTGCAATTTGCAGCTATTTTGAGTTACGATTCAGCAGGAAACCATCACAAACCTCAGATGCTTTCCACGATTTAAAACCAGTTGAGTTGTTTTGTGTATGCAACCGGTGTTGATTCATACAGGTATCTGTGTTATGATAAAAATACATTAGATAATGTATACAGTAGTATATTTTTTTTCTATTTGGTTATATTTTACAAAATTTAGTATCATACTGCAGGTTAAAATGTTTTTATTGCGTCAAATCCAGTAGACATGAGCCTTTTCTTCCAAAGCCATCCAGTCATAGAAAAAGGCATGCTTCCACCTTCTTGAGTGCATTCTTTTGAGTTAGCAACTTCATGAGCAATCCCTGTAGTTGAAAATGAATTAGTATTGCAGGTTTCTTTTACTGATAGGAATGTTAAATATCCTCAATTCTACTGGATATTGAAAAAAATGTTAACAAAGACTTTGCTTAATATGCAAAGCATTGACATTTTTAAGTGGTCGAGAGCTGCACTGTCACATCTTTTTTTTCCTTCTTACATGTCAATAACCAGTGGGGTTTTTTGGTATTACTTAAGGATACTTTGTTTCTATCCCTTGCCATACTCAGTCTCCTCAGTGTTTCCCCCTTTCATGTCACTGCTGTATTCTTATATGAAGTTCAAAGGAAGATTCCAAAGCTTGTTTACTTAAGTAAAACCACACCTACTTTGTTGTTTCATTATTCTTGTAGACTGCTTTTATTGTGCTCTCTTGGATTACAATTGGGATTGGTGTTTTTGCCAGTTAGTTTCAAGAAAGACACATACAGCATCCACTGACATTACTTTTTGGTGTCCTATATGTCGTTGGTTTTCATACTCAAAATGATTATTGAAATACTAACTTTTTGCAGAAATAGGGGACTATTGAACAACATGACTTAACCTTCAAAGATAAAGCAGTTCACTTTAATACTCCGACCTCCTCTTATATCAGAATTTTTAAAATCTATGAAGCAATAGTGTAACATAACCTTAAATTTCGTACTGCTCTACTAGGACATTATCACAGATAGAGCACATCTGTCTTCATAGTTAATACATGAAAACTGACAGCTACATAGTGGAAAGATGTGCTTAAAAATTTCCCATACATACTTTATGTAGCTTGTGTTTGCTTCATATGGTATCTAGCAATTTCAAAAAGAAATAGGTTATTTTTACTTAGGAAATTTTAGTCACATCACAGATTGATGTATGATTCTTGAGAGTTGGGCATGTCAAATCTTAACTGCGACAAGTTCAGTGACTTTTTCAAAATACCAGTTGTCTACTTACCTTGCTCTTTTGTCATGATTAATCCTTTTTGTCAGGAAAATAGTTGATGCAACTATTACATCTGAGAAAAAAATGACACTGATGAATGGATAGAAGGTAGATTTTACTAAGCATTAAAAATGTGCCTCCATCAGTTATGTATAGTAAAATAGCAAATAGAATACATTATTGTTTTAAGAAACTTTTTAAGCATTGCAAAATGTTAGATTAGGTTCACGTAAAATTTTCAAGTATTCTTGGTGTTATCAGTCACCTTTAAGCTTTCAGAGTAACTTTAGGTTAGTAATTCAGTTACTGCGTTGGTATCCTCTATTTTTAATTAAAACCTATTTAAAATATACCATGCTAAAGCAACCACTTTAACTTATCATAGAATTAGGATTTCACATAGTGATTATTATAGTATAGTACATGATTTTCTATTATTTCTTGACCAAATATCAGTAATAGAAAATTTCAGTGAAACATATAATTTACTTAGTATTCTTGAGTTCAGCTACACAGGTTTTCTCAAGGTACTGAAGTAGATGTAAGCAAATATTTATAACATGGATCACTGAATTAGAATACTTCACACAGTAAAAAGCACAGATTTAAATATGTTTTTATAATTTCTTAATACATAATTTGCATACAGTTATCAATATACAGCAAACATAATTATACCTTATTAAATCCATTCGTCATTGTTGGGCGGACTTTGTTTCTTCTCGACTGCTGCAAAAAGGTGGCACACAAGAACTGTCTGCAAGTAACCTGTGTATGAATTCCATTTGCATGTGATAGAATTTAATATTGTAGTGATGACCACTATTACTTAATTTCATTTGGGATGATAAGAGTAGAGATTATGTCTGGAGTTGTTTTTTTGAGTTCTTCAGTGCTTGTTTTCTAATAAATCTTTGGATCTCTGGAACACAGGCTAATTTGGCCAAAATATGAGCAGCATTAGTTAGCATTTTCTAAATGGAGAAAATTAAAATAAAACATGTATATCTAAGAAACTTATGGCCTCTAAATAAAAAACTAACTCGACTAGAGGTTCCTTAGTGAAAAGAAACCCAAACTGGCATAATTGCTCTTCTGGTTAACATAGACAGGAATGAGTATGTGTGTGTGTGTGTGTACATATATATATATACATCTATCTATACCTATATTCATGAGCTAAGTGCAGTAATTTGACTAAATCTATTGAGAGATGTACAGTCCTGACACTCTGAATTAAAACTATTTGTTTTCTTTAGATGCACAATGATTGTTTCACATGAAGTCTTATTTGAAATTTAGTTATTTGTCCAAGAGCTTCAGCCTCCTGCCCTCAGGAAGCTGGAAAACAAAACATTTTCAGGTGTATAAGCAAACAGAGTGTTGGAGATTGTGAAGGCTTAAAGGAATCATCCTGATGTATTAAATTTGTCAGTGTAGAGACATGGGAGCTTGACTGCTGAGTTGTCAAGATAAGTTTGGCTGGTTGGTTTTTTAATGAGTTGGTAGGCCACTGAGAAATCTAAGGCCATTTGCTAAGGAAATAAAGCAAATAAAGGAGAGAAATTGGGGGTGGGGGGTGGAGAAAGAAGATTCCTGCTGCATTTCTTCATTTTGTTTTTAGCCCTCTCAAACTTTAGACAAATTCTGGCAGCCCTACCAAAATTTTTGCCAGTTTAATTTCTGGGAACGTTTTGAGACAGGGGAGGTTTTTTGTAATACATGTAGAACAAAATAAGTTCATAAGGCAGAAGGAGAAGGAAGGAAACTATTTTATACCAATCAACACTCGCAATGACATTTAAGAAGTTAGTTTTATATCATACAGAGAATCATAGTGTTAACTTCCTTACCTTTAAAAATACTTCTATTAGTTCTTGATTTATATTATTAAGAGGGAGGGAATTTTGAGTAACATTGTTAACCGTAGTGAGAGTTTATGCTTTTTTCTAGGTTTGTGAAGTATTTGCATATGTAAGGTATACACTAGGTTTTTTTTTTAAATTTTCTTGGGTCTTAAGCATGTTAATTTCTTTGAAAGTACTGTCTTTTTGGTTATTTTTTAAGATACTAATTATTAGTACCCAACTTAAAATTGCTGTGTTTTCTAAAAGATTAGTGTAACTGAATCTTCTGTAATTACAAAGAAATATTCCTAGATGCCATTCTGTTTTTCTTGATGCTATAGGAATTATGGAACCTTTTACTGTATTCTGATATTTCATTTTTTTGGGGAATATTTAACTCATTTCTTGGCCCAGGTTTGGCTTTCTAAAAAATGTAATGTTATAGTCCCCTATGTGCTTCAGCGGTGACATTTAAGACTATTTTTTCTATATGGTGCAGATGGTAAACAGAGAACTGTGGGGTTTATTGAAGATATTAAAAAAACCCAGTGAATTTTGAGATCTGCCCTATGCTTTTTATAAGTATGTTCTTAATTTATTTAAGAAGACACTTGCCATGGTATTGAGGCTGAGTATAGATGACCGACGGTCAAATTCACAGGCTTAGATATCGTGAAGTCCCCTGTATCAGGCACATAAGGTACCAGAGTTGATCAAATGAAGTGACCTATTTGGGACATCATAGAATCATAGAATAGGTTGAGTTGGAAGGGGCCTTTAAAGGTTGTGTAGCCCAACCCCCACATACTCGCCTACAGGTCTGATTTAAGAGATGGATAATAGTAAAAATTAATCCAGTCACTCCACCAACTTCAGGCTCTTAACCTGGCAGACCAAAAGTATTGGTCACTTAAAGCCCATTCTGCTGTGAGTAGAGAGAGTGGGACAGTTCCACAGTACAATGGACTGCAAATCAATGTCTCTCAGAGAAGGTTTGTACATGAATTTGTGGGTTTTTTCCTTTTCCCTCTTTTTCCACTCACTGAGAATAGATTATATAGTTCCATGTACAGAGGAATGTCCTCCATAAAGAGTAATTATGGTAGGTTGTACTCTTTTACTGTGTCATACATGCAGTCCAATATTTTGGGACATTTTTAATTGATAGCTCTCTTTGTGTTCCCAGTGTAGTACCCAGACTTAGTTTCTTTGGTTTGCATAGAGGAAGTGTACACATTAAGAAGATATTCCATGCAAAGAAACACGTATTACTCAAGAATGGGTAGAATACTTACTTTGTTGCTACCAAAACAATGTTCATTGGCCATGCTGTCACATTGAAGGCCATGCTATCTTAACATGGTAACGCTCTCCCACTTTCATTTTCCTTTCTCTTCTCCCTTTTTTTTCCTATTTTCTTCCTTGACTTTTCCTTTTTCCCTTCCTTCTGAAGCTGTAATAATGCTGTTGTCACTCAGAAATTACTTCCCATTGTATGTCATTGAAAAAAAATGGAGACAAAAGCAGATGCTGCGAACGAACCTTCAGCTGATAAGCATGGCTGAGTACTCCTGAGCTCTACAAACAATTCTATATTGAAGAGAAACATGTTTTAGGTCTGCGGGGAGAAAAGCAACTATAGATTCATCTGATTAGAAACAAAGATTGAACATGCAAGTCAGCCTTTTTTGGCTCTTTTGTTCAGTGTTGCCTAAAAATAGTAATGCTGGGCTGGTATTTAATAGCTCTTGATTATCTTCACTTAATGATGCTTCAAGCACTGTCAGGTTGACTTCATGAGCACTGAAACTTCTCGTTTGGTTTTTTAGCTCCTTTCTTTGAAGCCAGGAAGACAATCTTAGGATTGTAAGCACTGTTAGTTTTTGCTAGGATGGAATAGTTTTTTAGTATGATGATGTGGTCTCTAAAAGGTTTCAGTTCATGCACTTCCTCAAGTACACTGCAAGCTGTGGAGGCTCTAAGTGTTGTGTCTTTTATACTGAATCACGTGAAGTTTTAATCTCCCTTTGTGAAATATCTCTCAAGGTAGAAAAGGCCTGGAAAATTAGGACCAGGAACACAGCTGTGTAACTTACTGAAGTAATTCAAAGACTTGCAATTTACTGTGGTGTCCTGTATGGCATCTCAGGAGCAGCAGATCTCTGGTAAACATTTCTGCCTTGACTTTGCTTTCAGGTAGCAATTGCAGTTTAATTTTCTGTCTCCCATCCTAAAATAAACTACAAATTAAGAACCAGTTTTTCTGAATAGCTGTAAATGGCAAATAAATGGTAAATGATTTGTTTTATTTTTAATAGAGTAGAATGACTGGACTTCCTTACATATGAGAGCTCTGAAGTTCTCTCTCCATCAGTTTTCTTTTCTTGGTTGGGATACCATACTCAAAAGTCGTATTCTCACAATTACAGGGAAACCCTTCTTTTCAAAAAAGAAAGAAAAAGTGTTGGTAAAAAGTCCATGTAAAGTCCTGTAGAGTTAAAAAAGTTAGTTCCATTTAGCAATAACCTACCATTTAGGAAGAGCAACAGCCTGCCTTCGTAGGTCCTGCTGGGCTGCTCTGAAAGACTGTTAGGCAGCAGGTTTTTCATGCAATATATAGATAAATAATTATGCTTTTTCATTCTGTAAGTTGAGAATTAAAATAATCTGTATTGATTTAAGTCTTTCAAAGATCTCTGAAGTTTTTCATTTATATCAGAATTTTGTAGGTGAGAAAGTAGAAATCTTCAAATGGAAAATGGGTAAGAAAGTTTGGGTTTTTTCTAAAGGATCTTTACTGTTTGTGTTTTTGCATAAATCACTAAAAAATGTTTGGAAAAAAGATCCTGATCTTAAAAGCTCTTAAGTAGTCTTTGGTCCTAAATATTACTGACTTTCTGTAGTAATTTCTTGGATCCTGGATGACATTCCATTGATGTATGTGTGATTCAGGCACTTAAAGCTTGTATTTTTACAATCATCTGTGTGTGTTTTGTGTGTCATAAATTATATAAACCAAAGCGGAGTAAAGAATTCAGTTTGTAAAGTTAGTTTTAAATTATTCAGATTCTGTATGTGCAGTTTTTAATGGCATTTTCTACTATACACTGCTGTCATCAGTCTGTACCACTGGAACAGCTGATACTGTCTTAGGAGAAGTTGTAAAATTTTTTTTGAAAAATGTTTCTACTCTTTTTTCCTTTCAGAGTTTTCTGGAATGTTTTCTAACTCTTCCATCAGTATTGCCTCCCACTTGCATATTTTAAAATGTCTTGAACAATCATCCTACAGTACAGTGATCCTGTTGTAGTGCAGAGCAACATACAGTCCTTATCTTATGGAGGCTGTAGTTATTAAATGTTGATTAGTTTTCCTTTCTGTTGTGCAAATCAGATTCTGCTGTTGTAGCAGAGTCTTATCTGATTAGCCAGAGACACTTCTTATTCCCAGATTTGAAGAAAATTAGTAATTACAGGATGAATTCTTAAGGATTCTTTTGGAACCTGTCAAACTGACCATTTGTGGAACCACCAAACTGTTTTCATTAGGTGTTAAACCTTCAAAGGTGAAATTTTCCTGGTTAGGATCTTGAAAGCTGCTGCTGTTTAGTGTGTAGGTGCCACTTCATGGGTTCTGCTTGACCTATCTTTGCTATCTTTAGCCATGAACAAATTTTAAACAAGTTTGTAAAGCTTTCTTTTCAAGGGGACTCTTCACACCAGATTTCCTAGTCTTTGTGAGTAACCGGCTGCTGTTTTGTCTGCATACTGAAGACTATTTTAAGCACTATAAACTTTGATGTGCTTAGACGTTCATCTGTGTATTCTGAAAAGAATTGTATCTAATAGAGCACTCCAGAATTTACTGTTCGAAGTAAACATTTATAGGGTTACTCTAAGGTTCACTTTTAAGAACTTTGTGGATGCCTTTCTGTTACTGCATTATGCCCATTTTCATGGTTTGCATTTTTAAGAATACAGTAGCCTCTGATTATTTACTTTAAAGTATTCCTTTATCCTGTCTGTGCATACCTGTATGTATAAATCCCTTAAGTCAGTGACATCCCCTTTCTTACTCTTACTCGATGTATTTTTAAGATACATTTCTAAGCCATGTTCTTGATGCATATCAGGCATGTGGAGGTTGTATTCTCTGCTTTCAATGACTTTCAGTATTTTCTTTTTCAAGAAAGAGGCCTGAATCAAAGTGAAACTTTATTTAGATTGTCCCTTTTGAAACTTTAGCTGAATATTAGAATACATGGGACATTTGTGTCATTCTCACTGTCTCTGGACAGTGCTGTAAGGATGGCTATTTATTTGAAAGCTCTGTTTCCTTTCAGAGAGACTTAATGGCTTTTTCACTGTCTTCCAGGTTCTCATATTAACTAATATCATGCTGGGTATTTATCTCTTTGGATCCTAATTATTTTCTATTATCCTCAACATGGAATGGAATTCAATTAAATGATCCTTTTGGAACGCAGAAAGACTATTACATTTGAAGTAATTATTTTGGATCATGTTGGAGACACCAGCCATCCTTAAAACAAAAAACAAATAGAAATGAACACTCTTGGAGGAAGTCTTTGACATATATGAAACTATGCTCTTCATTCAATATATTGTCCCATTTCCGTAAGTTACAAAGTCGTACGTGTTGTAGTATATGTGACACAGATTGGTCGCAGATTTTTACCCGGCTCAGTGTTCTTATTCCCAAAACATGTTCTGTGAGAACAGATTAGTCAAGAATGCTAGATCTCCATCCTCATCCCTTCCCCCCAAAAAACAATCTCATCTTCCTTGAAGAAGTGAAACATACAAAAAAATTATTTTATTAAAATACACATTTTTCTTTATATATATTTTTTAATGAAGACTATCACCCCTGGTTCTGGGTAAGTGCACAAGTCAGAACTTGGTTTGTCCTTACTTGGTAAAATGAACCTATATAGTGTTATATAAGTGCTGGTGCACTGTGTGCAGTCATTTTTTTTGAATGCTCACAGTTTTTTTAGTGGTTGCATCTCAGCTATTCAGCTCTAGTTTTAGTACAGCACTTCTTCTTAGATTTGGATATTCTTGGTTTTGCATCAAGCATAGTAAAGTTTTAATTGCTTTAGAATAATTTTATGCAAGTTTGACTTTTTCCTTCAGTAGAACCATAAGATGTGATTACAGTCTGAAATGGACAATTCTGTATTCTGTGGCAGCTTTTTGTACATTCATGGAGCATGTTCTGCTGCTCATTGGACTACCCTGGGTTTTGTTCTTCCATTGTTTTTTCCCAAACTTCTGCTGTCTTTTGGGAATTACATTTTCCTGCTTCCATTAATTTGGTATGGGCAACAAGGTTCTAGCTTGCTTGATGTAGGTAGTCAGTGAAGGTTTTAATTGCAGTTGAACAAACTGCTACTGTTGAGAAGAAGTTAAAACTTTTCCTGATAAATAACGTTTTCAGCTCTATGGAAAAGTGTGATGCTCATCATCTTTACCTTTTTTTTTTTCTTCTTAGTTAGCATTTCTTTATTTTTAAAAAGGTGGTTATATGCCATGATTGACAAGGCAGTAAGTCTTTCATGTAAATTGAAGTTGAGCTGAAGATTAGAAGGGCAGTAACCCTACAGTTAAGATGGATAGTGGACTTTTTTTGTGAATTCCCTTTTTTTTAATTGAAAAAAGTTGAGTTCTGCTTCTGGAAGTGGGCTGCTTTTTTGAAGAAACTTAAGAATAGAGGGGAAAAGAAAAAGTAAATATCCAGTAATGAAAGTTTTTTAGTTTGATCTGTAGGACTTTTTATGGGAGGGAGTTGTTGTCAGTCCGGAGTGTTGATAAGGGAGTATTCGTAGGAAGTTCAGTACCTGACATAAAGTTTCACTCTGTGATTATAGAGAAAGCTCATTTGATCAAATGAAATCATGAGCTTTTGGAAAGCTGCAAGCAAGATCAGTTACTCCTCACATGGATTTTCTTTATTTGACCTTCTTAGTAATATCTACTGATTCAATAAAATGCAAATTCCGTAAAGCAAATGGAGATCTTCTTTAATCTCAGTTAATCTAGCAGCTACAGGACGTTTCATGATTCATAGGAGAAAAGTGTTTTGTAATGATCTAAAAGAAGCCCAATTCCAAGCTATAGCATATAAATGGACTATGTCTGATTACTTTTTGCGCATTAGTGCTACTTCCATAAAGCACTTAGATTTTATTGCCTGGTTTACAAGGTCACTTGGGAACTGCTGCATCTGTGACTAGATATGAACGTGTTTCATTTTAAGTAAGCATTGAGGTTTTCCTTTTGTAAAATAATGCCTGTTCCTAAAATGTCTGAAACATGAACTGGATAAACTTGATTCTCATGAATTGTGTAAGCACCTGTCATTTGGGGCTTGATACTCAGGAAAATTACTTCTGCTGATAACCTTACATGTTCTTTGTTTTTGACACTTCCACAAGCAAGAGAGAAATATGTCTGAGGAGCTCTAAATTCTTTTGTACTTTAACGTTCCTTATTTGTCAGAAATTTTGGGGTTCTTTTCCCTCACTCATCATAGTTTAACCCCAGCTGGCAACTCACTTCCCCACTTCTCCCTCCCCTGGTGGGATGGGGAAGAGAATCAGGAAAAGATAGAACCTGGGGATTGAGATAAGAGTAGTTTAATAATTGAAACAAAGTATAATAGTAATAATAATAGGAAAAAGAGGAGTAAAACCCAAGAGAAAAAAGTGATGCACAATATAGTTGCTTGCCACCCACTGATCAACGCCCAGCCTGATGCCTTAGCAGTGATCAGCCCCTCCAGCCAATTCCCACCAGTTTATATACTGGATGTTACACTCCATGTTACAAAACATCCCTTTGGCCAGCTATCCTGGCGATGCTCCCTCTCAGCTTCTTGTGTAGCTCCTCACTGGCAGAGTACGGGACACTGAAAAGTCCTTGACTTAGGGTCAGCACTGCTTAGCAACAGCCAAAACATCAGTGTGTTATCAACACTATTCTCATACTGAATCAAAATACAGCACTGTACCAGTTACTAGGAACAAAATTTGCTCTATCCCAGCTAAGACTAGGAAACTGCTGTTAGTAGCCATTCTACAGATTGATAAAACTTTTTTTCTGTAATCTTAAGCGAATTAAATTAGTCATTAAACTCATAGCTTATGTTTAAATTAGAATAATACTGGACTGCCACTGTAGAGAGCTGTCTCCATTGCTATAGTTGCACATTTCTGTTGCATTCCTTGTTTCTCAACATCAGCAATCAGGCAATCACATGATTGCTTTGTCCAGTGCATTGCTGAAAATGAGTTCATTACCATGACCACATATTTCTTGGTACTGACATGGTGACAATGAGAAGACACTATCACAAGGGACTACGAGCACTAAAATGTCCATTTTGGTGACAGCACAGTCATAAACTGATTGACGTAATAAAAATATGAAGCCTTTTTGTTCTGGGTGTACATATACATACAGAATCAGTATATGTAGAGATAAGTGCCTAAGTCTTACTTGGCTTATAAATGGTTAAACATGCTTTTATATGAATAAACCAGGTATTTCCTTCCACTTTCACAGTTCATTGGGAACCTGCTCTGGTTCTGGTAGCAGTCATTACTTGATCTGTCTTTAAAATTCAGTCTGTGATTTGATTTGTTTCTGCTGATAGCTGATTCATATTAGCTTGATGCCTGAATGATAACTTGAGTAATGTGTCTTCAGCTTGTGGCAAGATGAAAACAAAGCAGTTTAGACCCCTTACTTGAAAAATAAATCTGACAGAATAATGAAGAGTAAAAAATAGTTATTTGCAGAGGCCTAAGAGATTTCCTTTCAGAATGTTTTTTCAGCTTTTCATTTCAGATGCCATATGAAGTGTACTGTGATAGTGTATAGGGGAATTTAAGCTTTCTTGTAAAGTGTACTCTTTTGACAAGTCTCTACGTAGTCTAGGACTGAACTCCTTAATCTCCAGCTATTTTTACCAAGTTTCTGAGAGTGAAAACAAGGTTAATCAATAGCATGTAGTTTGGTGCTTGACAGGACAATACTACCTTTATAATTTTTCTTCTGTAAGAAATCAAAGGCAAAAAGAGGAGTTTCAAAACAGACACTTAGTTGATAGTGTAAACATTCATTTAAGTGACAATGAAAGAGAATGCCTACCTGTAAATCTTCTAGAACATTCAGTAAATTCTCCCTTTTCTCTTAAAAATCTAAAATTGTGTTGATAATCCAAATGGAAGGTCTACTGGGGTGGAGGGAAAAATCCCTTAAATTTCTGGATTGTACAAAGTATCTTGCTAACCTCAAGTTCTCTAGTTGTCAGCCTTCTTTGTGGAGGTCTTTTTAGCAAACAGACTGGAAGAATTAAACTTCATAAAGGAAATTGTACCATAATTGTTTTATACTGCAATGCTCTGTGGAGGGGCACATGAAATTAAATAATTTTATTTGCCTGTGTCTGAATGTGTAAAGATCATGGGACCTTCAAGACTTTGGTAGTAGCAGGATGGCTGGGATGGGTAGCTCCCTCTTGCGTTTGTGAGAGGCATGTACAGAATTGAATTTGCGTTAACATTTTGTTCTCTTTGTAGCCTGCAGTTTGCAGTAGCTGACTGCAGGCTGGTACCATTGCCTTTAGCCAGTGCATTTCTGATGATACTTTAGAGTCTCTCTGTTGGAGTGTTTCCTTTTTAGTTCTAATGTTCAAACCCACACACACATTCTGGAAGGTCTTCAGACTGCTGTCTTAAAATTCTTCTTGTTTCTTTAATCAAGGATAAAAATAGCTTAATAAGGACTATACTATTTGTGAATTAGCAAGCCCAGAGCAGTATTGACAGCAACCCATCAAATCAGTAGCTTGTAACATAAAAGCCTTTTAAATGTTTTCATTACAATTATGGAATTAAAATGTAATATCCTTGGATGCATATAAAATTGTGCCAATGGAAGGTTAGTTAAAAACAGCAATGTGTATATTATTGATTATTGGTCACAGAAAACAGTCAGAATACGCTAAAATGGAAAGACTTCCAGGAAGAACTAGACAGCATTGTGAGGAGATCCATACCAGTCTTTACTTCTCATGTTTGAAAAGGACTTTCAATATTTCTTGGCTTAATGACTATAACATTTTATTCAAATTATTCTAGTCCTAGCCCTGGTAAATCTGCCTGGTTTGCAACATTTTATTTTCTTGGGGTTTTTTTCTACTCAACTTCTGCAGCCTGACTGTCCTAATAGTTGAAAACATTACATACAAATACTGATTTGATACTCCGTTTTCATTTCCCATATTATAATCTTTACTTTGTTGTTCTTTGGGGGTTTTTTTAGTTGGTTAGTTGGGGTTTTTTTACATTTGCTAAATGTTTATCCTGTCTTTAAAATCTGGACAACAGGAATCTCCTGTTTATAATACTGACTTTTGAAATTGAATATTTTGTTACTATTCATGTTCTTTTTTGTCACACCAAAATACTCGAAGTACAGAACAATAATGATACATTGTGTGAATACAAAAACTTGTTAATGAAAACGGTTCAGTTTCCAGTTTGATGCAGGAGGTTTTTTGTGTTTTATGCTGCAGGTCTGTCAAATGGGTTTGGAGATGAAAGTAAAGAGAGAGCATTAGATGATACTCCAGGAAGAAAAGTTGAACCTCGTCGCCGCTGTGCATCAGAATCTAGTATTTCATCTAGTAACAGTCTCTTGTGTAACTCAAGGTAAAACTGTAAATCTGAAATACAAATCTGAGACTGAATATATCAGTTTTATATATTGCTTGTGACCCACACTGAATTGCATGGAGTGCATTGCATAAATTTTGGAAGGAAGAGTGCATGTCAATTTTTTGAGTTATTGTAGTCCTATCTGAGTCACTTTTCAGCATTGCTGGTATTCTTTTGTTGAAGTCAGGTTATTGCAGATTCAGACTATGCTTCTCTCGTTCTTCATAGATACATATATATTTTGTGCTATCTTGGTTTAATTACCTTCCTAATCCTGAACACTAAAAATGAGTGTGTTTATTTTGGTGAGGGGAGGAGAGCAGAAATTTACAAAGCAGAGTCTTGCACACAGGAAAGGTAAATTCAATAGTTTTGGAGCTGTAGGCAATCAATCTGTGGTTTACCAGCTAGTTACTGCAGTGATGATGGTACCTGCATGCCAACTACTGACTTTCTGAAGTCTGTTGTTAAAAGACAGGACTCTCAGAATGGTCACCTCTACCACCACTGATAAATATGTCTCTGTCAGTCTCCATCACCAATGGTGTATTACCCAGAGGAACACTAATCTCTGGGTAAAGGCAGCTGTCTCCAGTGCTGGGCTGTGAGGATGGGGCATACAGGAGAGTATAGGGTGAATCTGTTAAAGGAAAATAGAAGGCTTTATTCATTTGTTCAAGTAAAAGGAACGGTGTTAATGCAGTTATGTCAAACAGGCTTTCAGAAGAGAGGCAAAGACAATTTAATATTGCATCTCTTTTAAATGTGATATTCTAGATCAAATTCTCAGTATAATTGCTGTTCAAGTCTATGATTTCTTAAAGAAAATTCAAGTATGCAGAGAACAAATGTTACCATTTTTGGTATAGACATTTTACAATTGAAAATACTTGAATTTGTCGTAAAAAATGAAAAAGAGAATAGTTGTGTTTCCTATGCAGTAGAACTGTTGGAACAGAGGGAACATGTTTTCATTTGCCCAGTGTAATACTGGAAGATAGAGCACCTTCTGTCATTTGTGCACATCTGTCAACCTGTACAGCAGTTGAGGTGCAATTGCATACCATTTGTCTTTTGCTGATAACAAGGCAATTCTGTGCATGAAAATAATCAGGGGATTGGCTTTTACTTTGTTGTTTGTATTTGTTGCATAACATTTTTAGGACCTCCTGCTCTGATTTTACTCTGTACTGATGAATTTTAAATTCTTTTTTCAAAGTTTTGATTTATAGTGAACGATGCTAATTATCAAGTAATGGTTTTTATATTAATGCTTTTGCAGTTTCAGCCTGCCAAAGTGTGGTAAAGGTAAACCTGCCCTGATACGGAGACACACACTGGAAGACCGAAGTGAATTGATATCATGCATTGAAAATGGAAACTATGCCAAAGCAGCAAGAATTGCAGCTGGTAATTATAAATACTTGTATTCCTAATAGTACTGTATAACTATAATTTTGGTCATTTATTTGACAGTCTAGCATTCTTATTTCTGGTACTTAAATACATTAGGCAATCTGAAAGTGTTTTTGTTATCATTGCAGAAACCGCTGGTTTCTGCTTTTGATTCTTTAAAGACACTTAAAAGAACAGTACCTGATTCTGATTTTGATGAATTGTCTCTCATAGCTTGAGGAAGTAAAAGAGGTTTTGAAAGAAAAAGAAAAGATGAGGTTTCTTTTACAGATGTTGTGAAAGAAAACTAGTGATCATATGTGCTAGAGTACTAACTTGCTATTACCACATGGAATAAATTCTGACTAGGAAAAATTCTGAGACTCTTACTGTGTATACACCTGAGAAATCTCTGTGTCTGGCTGTGTGCATCCTATCAGATTGTGTATGACTTTCTACACAGCATTAAAATACCATTTTCTTTGCAGTTGAAAATAGCATAGTTTCTTGTTAGCTGCCCTGAAGAAGAGGATTTTCTACTGTTTTTATGTATCAGATACAATTCTATGTCTATATTTTTCAAAATAGTCTGTGAGTGAAGGATGCATTAATCTAAATCCTCATGGCTTTTTCTCACTGGCATATGAATACTTTACAAACTGTTACTAATAGAGCAGAGAAATAGCTACTTGTTGTGAAGAATTGTTGAACTAATTCTTTTTTAAGTGATCATTTTAAACATTTTTTTCTTGCTCTTACAAAGTGTTAAACCACTTTTATCCTGCAGTGCTTTTTTATAATGTTGAGGTAGAACATGTATCTGCATGCCACCTTTCATTATAAGTAAGTAATGTCTGTTTTAAATGGGAGCAAATTGAAAAGAATTAAGGAATAAATTATATTTTGACAAGTAAAGAGCTGCTTCTATCAAGTATTGCCTCAGTGCAACTGCAACTGCTGAACTGTGTTTTGGTACCGTGTTTCCCCATGCAGGAAGTGCCACCTCATCTTTACAGCATATGAGCTTTGATAACCTTCTCCCCTTTGATCACCACCCTCAGTTCCATCTTGAGGGTATAAATCACTCTCTTCCGCCAGTGTCTTGACTACATTCCTCTGTGTCTAGGGAGCCAATTGTAGTTTTGGTCAGCTGAAAGGCTTAAACCTGACTCAGGCTTCAATCCCATGGTGAGCAACAGAGAAGAAATGGAGGAATCTGGTAGAACTGTGCAGTAACATAAACTCAGGTGTCCATTATGCTGCTTCATGAGAAGAAATAAACC
Source organism: Sclerurus mexicanus (assembly GCA_013396755.1). Taxonomy (NCBI): domain Eukaryota; kingdom Metazoa; phylum Chordata; class Aves; order Passeriformes; family Furnariidae; genus Sclerurus; species Sclerurus mexicanus. The sequence goes on along the minus strand of VWZF01000179.1, from coordinate 951,366 downwards.
ACTAGTGCAGCTGCTTCCTGGAACCCTCTTAATCTTTTTGAACTTTGCTGCAGGAAAGGGCAGGGCAGAGAGACTAAGAGGGCTTGTTAAAAAATAAATAGAAATTAAAATGCAGGTTAGAACTTAGACATAAGAATAGTCAAGTGTACCAGATGAGCATTTTTAAGTTATTAGGTGCTGATCTCTCTGTGGATATCCAGCACATACTATTCAACTTGCATCTTTAAAATTATCACCTCTTAGACAGGATCATAGTTTTAAAAGAAACTGGTTATGTGGAGTACTGCAATTTTATGTTTGCTTTTGAGCTTTTTCAAAGGGAAAAGATTATTAGAATTTGGCAGATGCTTCCTAAGAACTAAGATATTTTAAGATAGGCTGTTTCTAGAAGTGTCTAAACCCTTGTTCTTTATCTGTGAGCTTGGATTAAAGTACTAGTATCACGTGAAAAGCTGTTATGAACAGTACCTGCTTTTTATTGGTACATGTGTGAAAGGTGGTATTGGTATTTGGATTTTAATGATCATGAGCTATTTGAAGAAATCAAGAACTGCGCAAGATTTGTCTGAAATTTCATTCTGGAACATTTTAATTTTTTATTTATTTGTTCTCAGAAGTTGGGCATAGCAGTATGTGGATTTCAACTGATGCTGCAACATCTGTTCTTGAGCCTCTAAAAGTAGTATGGGCCAAATGCAGTGGATATCCCTCTTACCCAGCTCTGGTAAGTGCACAGCTGTAAGTACCATAGTAGTGATACTGTTTCTGTTCTGAAAACACAATGTGTGAACTTAATGTACTTGACCATTTCCTATTCAGACTGAATAAAGGTAGCGCGTTCTGCCTGCTTTACCACGCATTGAGTTTGTAAAGTTATTATAATATCATATTTTAAATCAAAAATCTCTGGTCCCCTGCCTGTCCTTGGAGATGGGCAATACTTGTGTGTCCCGATTTAACCTCAGCTGGCAGCTCAGCCTGCTGCAGCTACTCACTCACTACCCCAGTGGGAAAGGGAGGAGATTTGGAAGAGTGAAAGTGAGAAAGTTCATGGATTTGAGATAAAGACAGCTTAATAGGTAAAGGAAAAGCCAAACACACAAGCAAAGCAAAACAAGGAATTCATTCATCACTCTGCATGAGCAGACAGGTGTTCAGTCATCCCCAGAAAAGCAGGGCTCCATCACATGTAAGGGTTACTTGGGAAGACAAATGACATCACTTAGAATATCCCCATTTTCCTCCTTCTTCCCCCATCTTTATATACTGAGCATGATGCTGTATGGTATGGAATATCCTGTAGGTCAGCTGTCCTGGCTGTGTCCCTTCTCAACTCCTTGTGCACCCTCAGCCTCCTCACATGTGAAGTAGTGTGAGAAGCAGAAAAGACCTTGGCTGTATGTAAGCACTGCTCAGCAATAACAAAAACATCTCTGTATTATCAACCCTGTGTTCAGCACAAATCCAAAAGGTAGCCTCATGCTACCTACTATGCACAAAATTACCTCTATCCCAGCTTAAACCAGTACAGCTGTCTCAGTAGTCTTTGTTTCTGCATTATATATTATTTAAAGGATCTTTTTTTTAAGCAATTGACAGACATCTTGTTAGTGCTGGAATTATAAGATATTTTCTGCTGCAAAATGAGTATAAAAATACTCATGACTCTACAGTTCATTAAAGAAATAAAACATATGTAGAGATGGAATAAACTGACTGATCGAAGCCAGTTGTGAATGATGTCCTGGAAATTTAAATCTGTTGTGCTCAAGTTATTACAGGAGAAACAGACACAGTTCTACTTTCATCAAAGCTTGCAGAGAAAATGTTGTTGATTACGTGTTTGACTTCAGGCATTTGGGGTTATAGAAACAGTTCATACACTTTGACTTGATTTATATACTCAACTGGACAATCATTCTAATATATGTGTGCTGAGGACCTCAGGAAATGTAATCATACAGTCAAGTTAAAACCTCTGGATGTGACATTCAGAGCACTTGAGCTGAAGTGCTCTCAACAGGTGACTCAAACACTCCTGGGTCAGATGCTGAAAATTTGATTATTTGATTGTCTCCTGAATAGTGTTAGCACTAGATTCAAGCTGATCAAGACTAAAGCACTACTTTTCTGCCCATGCATTTATGTCAGCACTGATGTTTCTGAGAGTGGGATGAGTTCACAGGAATTAAACCTCAGTCAACAGAAGAAAGTTCTTCTGATTTCTACGAGCTCCCCACAGTATCTTTCTGTTCATTTAATTCCTATAATCAGTTTACTGTGGATTATGATTGGTGCCAGTGTGGATGCTAAAAAACCAACAGGAATTTGTAGAGTAGGAGATGGGTGAAACAGGCATGGAGTAACGTAACCCTTCTTTGGTGGAAGCTGAACACTCTAATGCTATGATCTGCTTACAAAGTTTTTCCATCAGCATGATTAGTTTAATGTTAGCAGCATATTCCCCTGTCCCTCAAACTTTATTTAGAAAGAATTTGTGACTATAACTGCATGTTTTGCTGAAGACTGAGTCATTAAATTGGATATGAGATGTGATAATTAATTTTTTGTTTGCTGTTTTTTTGTTGGGTTTTGTTGTTTTGTTTTGTTTTTTTAATTTTTTTTGCTTCAGAATTTGAGTATGGAGCGTATATTTTGCAGAAATTAACATAGGTTATTTCTTCAAGTTATATGAAATTCAAACCCCAAAATTACAGGTCAGTTATGGCTTTTAGAAATCCCGATTCTCATTCTGAAATTTGATTGTCAGTCTCAAAGTTGTACTAAGTGAAATTCAGATGGGACTTTAAGAAGAACTGATATGGATAAAAAATGTTTTTTTCAGTGTTTTCAATTAAATCTTCCAGTGTACCTCCACTATGCCTATTCAGCTTATGTCAAAAAGTTGTGTGTAACACAAAGTCAGTTTATACGCAGTGGATGTTTAATTTATGATTCTTTCTCCTTAACTTTATTTGTAATACAATCTGAAAATATATTACATATAGTTTTAAATATTACAAACTGTCCTTTCTTCTGTTTTGTAGATTATTGACCCTAAGATGCCTCGTGTTGCTGGCCATCACAATGGTGTTACTATACCAGTGCCACCTCTGGATGTACTGAAAATTGGAGAACAAATGCAGACCAAATCAGATGAGAAACTATTCTTAGTACTATTTTTTGACAATAAAAGAAGTTGGTATGTTATTGAAATATATTGTTTAATGCAATGACTTAAAATTAAGAATCTGTGCCTTTAATCTAAAAGAAAATTGAAAAATTTTTCCATGGAAACAATTCCTGTGGAACATTTTAACTAATGTTAAAATTTCATATTAGAGTCTATTTCTGGACCAAGGCATGTCATCATTGAAAGATATCTTTTTATGGTCAGTTTGGAAGAAAATAATATAAGTCATTAAATAGTTTTTTGATTTTATTTACAAGCTGCTTTCATTTATTGACCTGATAAAATTGCTTCTTTGGCTAAATGGATTTTTTAAGAGTAATAGTCTAACATTTTTCTGTATCTTCCTTCATCATTGCTTTCCAAATTTCAACACTTTCTCCCCCTGTCTGCTTAAGTGCGTTTTCCTTGAATTTTTAACCTGTTTAGTTAAATGCTTTATTAACTTTTCCACTTACTTTGGTATCAGCAATATGCTGTGTAGAGACTGAAGGGGAATAATTCACACAATAGAACATTCTCCTCCCCTCCCCCATGGTCTTTCATTTTGATGGATTATTTTTTTTGGAGGCGAGGGCCAGGAAGGCAGCTAGGTTTTCTGGTGTATTTCTCTTTGTTAGGGTTGGGGTTTTTTTGTGTTTTTTTTTTTTTTTTTTTTTTGGTTTTTGGGTTTTTTTTTGCTAGACATGAAAGCTTCTCATCTGCCTCTCATCAGACTGTATATTTCTTTTCTGTGTTTTTTTGTGTTTTTCCTCTCTGGGTTACCATACATGTCAAGCTAGCTGTAAATGTTTGTGTATCTCATTTTTAATCCTGAATTTGCGTACTTTCAGGTATCGGTTTCCCCTTTAGCTGATTATATGTGATGTTTACTGATGCTGCCATACTCCTGACTCTCTCTGTTCTAGTGCACTATCACTTAAATAACTTCTTATAAGTAAAATTTGTAGCTGGTGTTTGCTCTTCTGTCCCCTTAGAGCCTTTGGCATAATCTCTCTGTTCTTTAATTATTTTCTTAACTAATTGGTAGTTCTTCATGATCATTATTGGTCAGTTGCAGAGGATTCTGTGGGATCCTGCATTCTTCTGCCATTGTTTATAGAGAACATCTGCATTTAAATATTGTATTCAGGTAGAATTCTATGTGGATATTTTTGGTCTGTGTTTGGCCCAGCCACCTGTGAGAAGCTGGGTTTTCTCTTGCCAAGTTATGAGGAAACAGGCTGATAAAAATGGTCTCTAGCCCTGAGAGAGAGATTTCTGTATAAACTAAAATTATTTGGTCTCTCATGATTGGCTGCTGGCCCTCCAAGGGCACTTGAAGGAGAAAGAGAGGAGGAGGATGAAGTAAGCCCCAAGACTCAATTAGGGAAGACCCTCTGAAATGAACTGTGCAGGTGCACAGAGACCCATGCAAGCACAGAGAAGTATCAGTTATGTAACAAGAGGGGCAGTGCCAAATACCTTTGCTTGGGCGGCCCCTGGCCACATTTCTCAGGTAAATGTCATTTGGCCCATTTGATAAAAGGCAGATGGCTCATGCTTTGGGGCTCACTCGCTTCACATGACAGGACAACGTTCCCTTGGCAGGGACACCCACCATCACCTGTGAGCCAGCTGACCCTTGAGGATGCAGCCACTGCTCGGGAAGTCTGGGCATTCCAGGGGTTGGTCAGACAACTCCATGGGGGACACCTGGGCAGTTTGGGTGTTTGCACCTGGAGGCTTATTTTCTCTTTCCTCTCTCTTTGTTGGGTTTCTTTCCTGTTTACTTGGCCACGTTTGGTAATAAAAGTAACTGAGTTGAGTTTTCTGTGATGTCTCAGTTTTGGCTTCCACATCCCTTCGGACCCCTATTGTCCCTGGAACAAATATACTCAGCATTGTTTCTCTTTTTTTCTCCCTTCCTGGTATCACAAGTGTAATGCATCTTCTTCCTAGCCACCTTCTTAATAATTGCTGTAATTGCTTATTGATCTGGGGAGTCCTCTGCAGCTTAAACCTTTCTGATTCATCACCATATGCAGGTGGTCCTAAATTTTGCGGGTATTGTGCATAGTTGTCTCTAATGGATACTTTGCATAAGTGGACAGGAAAAGGCTCAATCCTTTTTCCGGCCCCTTTCGTCTCATTCTCTCCACCCTCTAACATTTTTGGTAATGGTTCTTTTAGACTGAGTATTTTGGCTCTCATAACTCTACCTCTGTTTTGTCTCTTTTAGTCCTAAACCCCTGTGATTTTCATTCATTTGCAGGGTGTATATCACCTTCAGTTTGTTATAGCAGTGTCTATAACCTATAGATTTTCAAATAGTCGTATTTGTTGTTCTTCACCACTTGTATCTGGAGGACTTGGCAAGCTTTCTGTTAAAAATGCCTTCTTAAAACTTCCTGTTGAGTGTTAAAACTGATAATGGCTAGACTACTGTTTTTCATGCTGTTATCATACTGTTCGCTCTCTGTCCTTGTACTGACTCTTCACATTTTGCTTCAGTGTCTGTGCTCAGTACAATAGGGCTGTAATTTAGAGTGCTTTAAGAAAAAAATATTTGCATAGCCAATTTTACTCATTTAAAAGAAAATTTCAAATACATTATTTTATATGAGACTTGACTGATTTTCAGTTGGTTCAGTTCCAAATGGTCTCCCAAACTGATATTTTTAAACAAAAGGAGGGCTTCTGCCATTTGTAGGTTTGGGACTGCAGACTACAGAACATGACTACTTAACATATCTATTAAACATACTTTAATAGATATTCAGTAATGTACCTAGTTTTTGTTTTCCTTAATGTCTGTAATTTAAGAAAACAGGATTACCATAAAAATTTATGAAAAGAAATTTAATTTATGCTTTTAAAGTAAATATTTAGAATGCTTTTCCCTGAACTAGATGAACTGGGTGCAGAGTTTTTTCCCTTATCACTCCTTTATGCCAAGAATGTGAAGATATTTATGGAACTTAGAACAGAAAAGCACCCTGAATATGGAGTTAGTGGGATTTCATACTGCAGGGTAAAAGCGTGCTAAGCAGAAATTCCTTACCAGTTTAGCTTTTCCCATAAAGACCAAATTGAAATGTCTTAATTATAAGACAAAAATTCATCATCTGAAAACTCCTTGTAGTAATGGAAATGGAAGAATGAGGAGAAACAATACTGTGTCAGGTGAATCTTGGGCCACGTCCATTGTTCGCTGCTGCTGCCTATTCTTAAACTGTGACAGTATTATAGGCTAATTTTTTCAGTTTATACTTAATTATTAAATACATATTGAATTGGAATGTATTCTCTGTTTTGTGGAAGAGACTTTCTTAATATTTTGTGTTCTTTAAATATTTAAGGAAAGTAAGTACTATCCTAAAAGGTATTTCATCATTTTATTTAAGATGGTAAAGCAGGTCTGCTGTATGAGCAACAAGAATAGTAGCCCTGACATTTCTGGGCAAACTTCTTGATTTTATTCTATATTTAACATATTTATTATAACCTTTTTTACAGGCAGTGGCTTCCCAAATCCAAAATGGTTCCCCTTGGGATAGATGAGACCATAGACAAGTTAAAAATGATGGAAGGACGTAACTCAAGCATACGAAAAGCAGTAAGAATTGCTTTTGATCGTGCTATGAATCACCTGAGTAGAGTCCATGGAGAACCAGTCAGTGACTTCAGTGATATTGACTAACAGAGGTTCTAGCAAGGCATGAAAAATACCACACAGACTTGAACTCCTACTAATGAACCTCTTTGTCTAAAAGAATGTATTGAAGACACAACCCCTTAATTGTTGATTCAGTGGCCGAGTTCTGCAAACTTGAAATAGTTGAGCAGTTCTTCTAAATCACCATTGCCATATTGATTATTTTATTGTGTTGTAGATTGGAGGATTTTCCACTAAACCTGTTAAAATGTCTTGTTCATAGTGTTCATAATTGTACATAAATGTATATTCAACACTTAACTTATTCTGATTTTAGAAGTAGCTCTTTAATTCCTTTTATAATTTTGCTGGGGAGGGAGTTGGTTTTTGTTTCCATGCTTTTTACCTTTTTTTTTCTTTCTTTCTGAGGTTAAGCTACCTAAGCACCATCATCCAGCTTAAGGTGTTTAGTGGATCTTAAAGCCTAATATCAAAATGGCATCAAATATATGTTTGCCTAAATCATATACAGTATGGTGCTGCTTGTATCATTTCTTCCTTGGTCTGTAGCTTCTGAAAAAGACTTCTGAATGTTTGTGTAAATTGTTGCTCTTTGCACAAAGTACCACATATTTAAGATTGATGTAAATTTACAATTACAAATATGTATTTTAAGAAAGGAAGTTGCATTATTTTGGAGGGTACTTTGTGAGAAAGACATCAATAAAAATTATACTATGTACATCACTTGCAAATCACCAAAAACACTCCATTGTTGCCCAAAATAACTTAAGATTGTTTTTGTTTTAAACAAACATGGCTTAAAGCCAGCAAGCACATTATTTCTTTCAAAACCACATCCCATTTATCTCCCATTGATTTAATTTTGTTGATATGTGTGCCTCCCTGTGTTTATTTATTGTAGAAAATGTATTAATTTGCTTTATAATGAAAAATAAAATTGACAAATATATTGATATGCATTTTTATACAGGCACATGAGAAGACAACTTGCTTTGGGAGAAAAATGTATTGGAAATTGTATAAAATAACTTGATGGTTTGTGTGTAATTTGGTTTTTTGGTAACTTGTAATCTTTTGTTTCCAATGAGGGGATTTATGTAACTTTTAATTTAGAACACTTTGGTAGCAATAGAAACTTTGGATACATTTTTGTATGGTACATGTGATGTATATAGAATTAGTACTTTATTTTTATTTTTAAGAAGTAAAGCATTATGTTTGGGCAGGGGGAAGAAGGAGGGTGGGTTTCCAGAACTGCATTTTTATATTAAAAAGATAAAAAATAAAGTCAAGATATTGATTGTTGTAGCTACTTTATTCCTACCTTCACTGAGATACTGAATTTGTAACAATGAAAATGGCAAGGTATGTTTGCAATGTGATTTATAATGGTTCCATTATTTATAAATGCACTGTGTTTGAACTCTTTTGCAGTGATATCGTAAATACTGTACCAAGTTATATAATATGAAACACCAAATAATGCATATGAATGCACGAAGTATTTATGCCCAGCTTTTTTATAAAGGATTAGCAAATACAGCAGAACCAATACTTTTTAAATCTTTTTTTTAAAACTTCATTGAATAGCATTCTTCATTGTTAAACCTGCTTGAATCTTTATTTTAAAGGGACAATTACTTTTTAAATAGTTTTTAATGTTTTTATTCTCTATTGTTTGTAATACCCCCGTAGAAGCTTGAAATAAAATTTGTTTCTCAACCGTAAATTTTGTCCTGAATTTAGCCCCTGAGATTTTGCTGTAGTGCCTGTTTGTTTACTCCGTGACTGAGCTGTGATGGAGGCACTAAGTCAAGGAGATGATTGTTCTCTTGTGGCAGTATTGTCCTTACTGATCCCTTTGGTGGTAGGTGTTCTGGTTAGCTGGGACCAGTTGCCTATAATGAACTCTGGTAATTGGAGATTGTTGGAGGAATTTCATAAATGATCAAGCAATTAGTTTTCTCAGTTTTGACAGTAAACACAGCTTTAGGGAGAACAGTGATGGCAGACATTGTGGACGGATCATCAATGAGGTGTGCTGCTGTGGTAGCCGTAACAGCCACATCAGGTAGAAAAATAAAAGTTGGTTGTTTGCCTTAAATGGAACTTTTGTGTAATGACTTCAAGGATCTGCCATGCAACCATGCTCTTCTTTAAATGGAATGGAGCTTTATTTGGGCAATGTGGAGACAGTAGAATCATTTGTCATTTATTAGGACTGCCTCTCAAGGGTCTTCAAACAAAATACCCTGCATCAGGTCTTATTTCAGGCCAGTTGCACAAAATATACTCAAATTTAGTGTGTATGTAAAACTGGGTAATGATTCACGGGCTTATTTTGGCACACAGAGTTTTTTCTTGTCTTAGACCTTGGAAAACTAAAATTGCATTACAACAGAAGTTGGAAGATGATCATTTGATATTTGTATGATAAGAGTGTTGATATCTGTAAAATATGAAGTGTTAGTACAAAAAAAGTATACATATAATTGCAAAATTATTCATTTGAAGGCTTCCTATGTTCTCTTCCAATTCTCAATTACTTCTGATACTAGCAGCATTGGAGGGGGAAAAAGCTTCTCTTTTGTAAACTAAAGAGATCATTAATTTAATTACAGATATATTTTTATAACAAATATAGTAGATGCATATCTGGATGTGCTTCACTACATTTTAGACCTGATTCTTCTATGACACTATTAATAACTGTAACATAGAGTGGAAGTCAGTATTCTACTGGAGAGAAGAAAAAAACCAAACACCCACATTGTATCTTACCAATTTCTTGTGGAACATTACAGTAGTAAATACAGGGTGTAAGTTTGCACATTCACTGCTCTATTCTGGTATGATCGTTTCCTGTCACGAGAACTGTGAGCATCAGCAGTTGAAACTGTGTGTAAATGTATTTTCTTGTATCAAATTGTGAGAAATTATGCTATAAATAGGGGGAAAATGTGAATAGAGAATAATTTTTAAAAAAAAACACATTTGTTACTAAGCTCTGATTTTTTGGGGAATGTTTGTTGTGATTTTTTAGCTTTTACACTAGAGGGAGCAATGCACACAGACCATCAACACTCACAGAATAGATATTTGGTTTTTCCTTTCTAAAATGCTGCTATTAAAACTTACTGGTTGTAAACAGTCTTTTTTGCTTGTAGTATTTGTAGTCCATCAAGATCAATTTTCTCGGTTCTTGCTGCAAGTGGGCTGGTTTGGGAATGCTTATTTTTCACTGTAGGGCAAGTATAAACAACAGCTCTGGATTTTCTGGCTCTCATTGTGTCTAATTGCAAATGACATGAGTAAATTTTTACACTTTTATTGATTTTTTTTTTTTCACAGATGCACTGCTATGATTGCACTCTGTAGTGTTAGAAAATGAATCGGAGCTGCTTGCTGCTGGTAGCACAGTGCAAGTCAAACAGCAATTAACAAAAATAAGTTTGGAGGTGAAGGTTCAAGATGACAATTGCTCAGCAGCCTGAAAAAGCGAAGGTTGTTTTTGGGATGTCTGCAAGGGAATTAAATAAATTAATCTCAGACTTGTGATCATGTGCATAAAGGCGGTTTTCTATGTAAGAAAAGCACTTTCTCACCCCCATGTATCTGTAATACAAACACAGAAGTAAATTTTAAAGGGAGGAAGCATTTACATCCTGCTTAGCCCTTTTGATTAGCCTGTTTACATGTTTGTTTTCTCTGAAAATGTCTAACCCAGTATTTGTCAACAGGTTTTTCCACATGAGAAAACTAAGAAAGGGGCTTGGTTGCATTACATGAGGGGGGTTGATTACATGAGCCCTGACATTAAAACGGAAAATGTTACTCTGAACGGGGATTTCATCAGTGTAGAAAAATAGGGCTTTTATAGTGTCTGACTCGAAGAAGAAATGTACATATATATTTTGTATTTTAGAAACTCACAAATTGGTACTTTTTAATTTACTTTCTAATCAAAGATCTTTAAACTAACTTACTTTATTCTATAAGATCTCTTAAAATTCCTGCATCTATGTTGAATGTAATTAGTTATTTGTTTTAATACTTCAACTGCCATAAAAATGTTGCATTGTATGTAAATAAATGGCAGTCTTAGTTGGTCTTTAATAGATAATGAAACTTTTGTAGTCTTTTGTACTAAGCAGGATTGAACAACCCTGTATGTGGCTCCCTGTACAGAGTATGTTTCACCCACATACTTTGGTGGTGTTTTGGGGAAAAGAGTAATACTTTCATCCAAGAGAAACTGAGATCTTACTCAGCTGGCAAATTCATCTGGATCAGAAGAGGCTTCTCAAAATCTTCTAAGCATAATGTTATATTTCATAACTTTAGTTTGTTGATAGTTCTGTCTAGCCTTTACCTCTTTTCATTTTGCATACCACTATTGTGAAGAGTTTTTTATGTTCTGCTGCTGCCTGTCAGATTTACAAAGCATGTCCATGATTGCTACACAGTTTACTTTCCTAGCTGTGGAAAGTGAGCACTGTAAAGTAAGGAAGGGTAGATTTGAGGCACCTGATACACTGAAAATGTTGCATTTACGCTCATTGAAGTATCATCTGACAGTAAAAGACTTCCTGGATATCACATGTTACCGTGCACAGATTAGTCCTGCTTCTTGGAGCTGTCTTGACTGAAGGGTTTAGGTATGAGAAGTGAAGGACTGTTGAGCTGTTAAAAACATCACAGAATGGCTGAGGAGGGCATGGACCTCTGGACGTACCTGGTCCATCCCCCTGCTCAAGCAGGACCCAGGGCCAGTTGCTCAGGATCACATTCAGATGGCTTTTGCTCCTGGGCAGCCTGTGGCAGTGCTCAGTCACCCTCACAGTGAAAAGGTGTTTCCTGATCTTCAGATGGAGCCTTCTGCACTTCAGTTTGTGGCCATTGCCTCTGCTCCTGTCACTGGGCACCACTGAAAAGAGCCTAGCTCTGCCTTCTTCACACTCTGCCTTTGGCTATTCTTGTAGACTGATAAGATTCCTGTGAGCTTTCTTTTGTCCAGGTTGAATTTAAACTCTCAGACTTTCCTCAAAGGAGAGTTGCTCCAGTCCCCTTTCTCCAGAATGTCCATGTCTCTGTTGCCATGAGGAGCCCAGCACTGGACACAGCACTCCAGGTGTGGCTTTACCAGTGCTGAGTTAATCGGTTGGATTCCATCCCTCGACCTGCTGGCAATGCTTTGGATATTGTTAGTCTTTTTCCTGGAGATTGTCTAATTTTTCAGTGTGCAGAGTTCACAAAGGTATTGTAACACTGCAAATTAGTTTATTGTGTGAAAACCAGTCATGTCTTCTTTTCTTAGGACTCATTTTTAAAAAATAAATATTAAGATGGTGTTCTTATTGTGTTGCTGCCTAAGGTTTTCCATTTAGCACTTTTATATGTACCATTTTATAAGAAAAATAAGATATTTATTTTAAGTAATTATAAATTCAGGTATATTTAATAATTACAATAATTAAAATATTTTACAACATTTAAGTTAATAATTATCTTAAGATAATCATTTTATGTTGTAGAAGAAAGATCACTTGGAAAAAAGGGTCAGCTTTATTTACAAGTTTTTACTGATTTTTAATGCTATCACAAAACTATTCTTCCTCGGCTGTTCTTTCACTGAAAACTACTCTTATAACAGCAAACCAACACTTGTTAGGAAGCACAAAACCAGAAAATATCATAAGATGTTACACAGACGAGAACAGACATCCTGGGGTTTGGACAATCCCTATCCAGGTTCTCAGTGCATCAGTGTTTCCCCTCCATGATTCACACAGCGCATGAACGCATGGGCAAAGCAAGCAAGCAAAGTTTCCTGCAATAGATTTGACATTGTGGCCATTGAAGCAGTAGGGTAGAGGCAATGTCATTAAAACCAAAACAAAGCAGCTTTATAATTTTGTGACAGGAGCTATGCAATAACATGTCATTGCCCTTGATGGCCCAGAAGGTCTCTTCAATGCTGTGTTTTTACTTGTTAAGCTGCCCCATGACAGGTAAATATAACTTGGTTCTGATTTTTTAGCTAATTTTTCTAAGTCTAATTCTGCTGTGAATTATTTTTCTTCCTTTCCTGCAAATTTATATGTTAGAATAAAGCCAGAATAAGTCATCAGATTTAATGGTTCCCAGGATGAGAAAAGGAAACATGCTGATTTTTTGCTCTCCTTTTTGTTTACTTATTCTCACATTCTGTTTATTATTTGCTTGTAGAATTTTGCATTTTTGTAGAGGTGTTTATACAATCCACTATTAAGAGGTTAGTTTATTAAAAATAGTGATATTTTAGGTAAATACAATGTGTAGTCTAATATTGTAGTTTTTTTCTGATTTTCAGAAGACCTTCTGGAGTGGAGTGAAAACCACTTATCAAAAGTAAGAACTGTTAGCAGTTGAGTTGTTACTGAATTATTTCATTTTTCAGTAACTATGCCTGTCAATGAAAAAACATAAGAAAAAGGCAAAGAGAACTGATTTGACACCAGTAAATAGTAGTTATTTTAAAAGTCCTAATTTCTAGGCAAGGAAAAGCAGGCTGCATAGAAAATGAGAGCAGAATTCTCAGTTTAGAGTGAGAATAAAATAATAAAAAATAATAAGGTCAAAGACAATAGCAACAGCAGATAGTCACATAACACCTCCTCCAGAGCCTTGTATGCCAGAGACTCTGCTCATGATGCTGACTTATTACTGCAATTGCTCAAAGTGTCTATCAAATCTCCCATGCTTCATATAAGCTACTTGCATAAAAATAAACTATTAACATTTTAACACATCAGCAAAAAGTTTTTGCTTTGAAAACTCTGGTCTTATTTTATATTTAGCATTCAGTATTTTCATTAATCTTAGTTATTGTGACACTGTCTTCTGTTATCCAAGGTTACTAGAGTTGACAGTGATGTATTCAGTCAAGTTAGGTGTAGCTAATGAACTACACAAGTCTGTTTTATTACCTGTCTTTCTAAAAGGGTAAGTCTTCAGACTGGGGACAGTTTGAAGTTCATATTAGGTCTTGTATTCAAAAGCCTCTTTAATGTCAGTTTTATGTGTACAATTACCAGCTAAAGAACAAACAGCCTTGAAAGTGAAAAAACAGTTTCAAAGCTGAAGCTGAGCCATTTGCTGTTGAGTTTGCAACAAAAGAACACAGGAAACATTTGAAGTAGATGTTAGTCCACTCAAGCACACGTAATCAAATTACCACTATCTTTTCTGATCTTCATGGGATTTGCTATAAAATAATGCCACAGGCTGTATGGCTATAAGCTAAGACAACCTCTTACTGATTAATTTGAATGCAAAGAGGGAAACCAGGAAGACAAAAGCAATACATGGCTTAGTGCTGCTGCTGCTGCCATTAAGTTAGTTTTGGTAAAAACAGAAAACTCCCACTGGTGGAAATTTAGCGACTTGTCCAAGGAGAGCAGAAAGTCAGTGACTTCTTCAGGGCCACAGAGAAAACCTGGGACAGAGCTAGAAATTGAACTGAACACATTTCTACCTTAGGGACAAAATTATGTCTTCTCTTTTAATCAGCTGATAGATTTGTAACTTAATCACTAGCTTAGCTGCTCAGTGAATTTTGTTAGAAAAGGAGTGTGTTGACCCTGCCCAGCAGCAAAGCATCTGTAGATCTGCTCAGTCACTCCCTGTAGGATGTGGAAGGGCAATGGAAGAGTGAAAGTGAGAAAACTTGTGGGTCGAGATAAAAACAGTTTAACAAGTGAATATGGAACATGCCTTTGAGCAGTTTGGGTTGACAGTCACGGCTGTGTTCCCTCCTAGCCTCCTGCCCAGCCCCAGCCTACTCACTTGAAGGGGCAGAGTGAAAACCAAGAGGACTGGGTGCTGTGCAAGCACTGCTCAGCAGTAGCCAAAGCACTGATGTGTGATCAACACTGTTTCAGTCACAAATCCAGACCACAGCATAGTATGAGCTGCTGTGAAGAAAGTTAACTCCATTCCAGCCAGTACCAGTACAAAAAGATTTTTTTCAATTTGCTTTCATTTTGCATCACCATCCATGGTCTTGTTATGATCAATTTTTAATTTTTATTTTACGTTTTCTAACCTCTTGTCAGAATAGTAAATAGTGCTGTAGGCAGAGCAGTTCTAAGGAATACAGAAGACTCACATTTAAGGCCCCACTATCAACTTGGCACAGGTACTTGTGAATCCTTTGTGTCCCATTTCATCCTGTGGACACTGAACTTGCGCTCTTGTTACCCCAACCAGCCATCCATTCTGTAAACAGCAGTCCTAAAAAATAGCCTTGTTGAAAGAAATATGCTCCAATGAAAATTAAAATTGTTACCAATAGTTAGCTTAATAGTTATATCAAAAACTTTCACATTGGTACAACTATCAGTCAGATAGTGAGACAATTCTCTCAGTCTCTTAGCTATACATAAACCTTGACTCTACCTAATCTCTACTCCTGTGCCACAGATATGAGTCACAAGATAAAACTTTTTCTTATAAAATAGATAGTAATTGATCTTAATCTGCTATATTGGCAGCTGGTACGAGCTGTTCCCAGTATCCAATCTATATGGGTATGCCATGACAGGATTGAGATAGTCTACTGCACATCTGGGAATGCATTTGGGGACTACCAAGGCAAATAGTTAGTGTGTGCAGGTAAAGAGTTTAAATTTCATCTCTACTGTGTTTAACATTACGGGGTTTTGCCAATCTCTACTTCTTCATTTTGAAACTCTATTTTAATTTATGTGCTGACAGAAATATGAATGTTTTAATATTCTGTGTAAGTTAATTTATATTGCTAGGTCTCTGGGCAAAAAGGTGACAGGTTGTTAAGTACTATTCCCAAAGTATATGTTGTAGTAGTAAAATGAGAAAAAAAATCCTTATTTTGGAAAAGTAGAGGCACTGAATTTTAATCAAATGATAGCATGGAATTAACACAATGGTCTTTAAGGGATTTGAGTACTTAATTCTGATGGATGAGCTTCTCATTTAGCACAAATGTACTGCAAAGACACAGGAGAACTATGGTAGGCATAGTTTTTCTAGCGGAAATTTTTTCTCATTAAGACCAGCTGATTGTGAAAACACATTAAAATTATAAACTGCTTATATATCTTTCACAAACATAACTCATTTTCACTAAATGGGTACAACCTTAATTAAACAGTTTTCCCTCAGAGGTAAGATATAGGGACCTTAATGGGCTGAATTTTGTCCAAACTTAAGGTTTAGGCTAAAATTCATATATCATTACTGAAAAATTCCAGCCACCAAACCAAAATTTTTGACAACAAAAAACTAAACCTGAATTTCTTACTCTGTTAAAGTTGTTTGCATGCTTGTTTATTTGTCTGTGTTTTGTTGCTTCGCACTAAGATATTTACAGCTGCATGACAATATGTGTCCAATATGGAATTTTAAAATAGCTCTTTGGTTGGATATCTTGTACTAGATTTTTTTAAAACAATGCATATCGCAGACAAGGACAAGTCTGAAAAGATGCTGATTTCCAGACAATATGCTTAAACTAGTAGTTCAAATAGAACAAATACACACAAAAAAAAATAAAGGCAATTAAAACAGTTTATTATTCAGTAAACATGCCTGCATTCTGTAGAGCAGAACTGATTTATGTCCAGTTTGTTTTGATAAATTAATATTTTTAAAATAAATACCTGTTTGTATTATGGAACACTTGTATAAAAATATTATAATTTGTGAAATCAGTTGTTTCACTCAATTTATTACTATTTTCCATGGTTTCTCTCATGCCGTCCTCAAATGAGAGGCAGTTTGCTGTGTCCTTCAACTGTAACTGAAATCACTTACTGCTAGTGATGTCTAAGGATCATGTGGACAATAGCAATGTCAAAAGGCCTTTGGCAGAGAAAGATTATAATGTTCTAAGACTAAATTATGAAAGTTACCTATTTAGAAGATCATGGGAATCTCTAGAGTGGGACATAATTAAGTCCCGAATTGTGCTCAAAGGAAGATTTAGTGGCAAAGGATAAATCTAGGGCATTAAGTATTAAATAACTTTTTCCATTTTAAAGTTTGTTTTATCAAAAAAAGTCACTAGCTGAACCTCAAGCTTGCATGAAATAGAGAAATTTTGACATTATTTTTGTAAATTAATATTCTGGGTCCCAAGAATATTGCTTCATCCTCTACACTGGATTTGAGTGGCAAGGTTTGGGTAGCAAAGGGGCTACAGTGATGGCTTCTGTAAGAAGGTTCTAGAAGCTTCCCCCATGTCTAGTGAAGCCAATGCCAGCCCACCTCGAGAAGGGCCTGCTGCTGGCCAAGGCTGAGCCCATCAGTGATGGTGGTAGAGTTTCTGTGATTTAAGAAGGGGCAAAATTGCTGCACAACAGCAGCTGGAAAGAGGAGTGAGAATATGTGACAGAAACAGCCCTGCAGACACCAAGGTCAGCGAAGGAGAGGAAGGAGGCGTTAGAGCTGAGATTACCCTGCAGCCCATGCTGAAGACCATGGTGAGGGCAGAGTGTGCCACTGCTAGGAAGGACCATGCTAGAGCAGATATCCACCTGCTCTGTCTGCATGATGCACCCAAAGGAAAATGTGACCCTGTGGAAAACCCACACTGGAGCAGGCTCCTGGCAGTACCTGTGAACTTATGGGGAGAGGAGCCCAGCCTGGAGCAGCTTTAGTGGCAGGACCTGTGACTCCATGGAGGATCAATGCTGGAGCAGTTGCTGGAAGACTGTCTCTCATGGGAGGGACCCCTTACTGAAACATAGGAAAAGTGTGAGTAGTCCTCCCCGAAGGAGGAAGGAACAGCAGAGACATGTGATGGACTGATCACAGATCCCACTTCCCATCCCCCTGTGCTGCTGGTGGGAAGGAGGTTGAGAAATTGAGAGTGAAGTTGACCCTGGGAAGGTGTTTTAACATTTTTTTTCTTGTCCTACTCTGATTCAATTGACTAAATATTAAATTAATTTCCCTGTGTTGAGTCTGTTTTGCCTGTGATAATAACTGCTGAGTGACCTCTCTCTGTCTTTATCTGAACCCAGGAGCCTGATGTCCAGCTGAGGAGGTGAGTGACTGAGCAGCTTGGGTGGGCACCTGGCATCCAGTCAGGGCCAATCCTCCACACCCACCAAGGAAGCAATTCTCCTGATCCTGGTAGGCTGACAGTATCCAGGACGGATATGTGAGATGAACTCTGTGCTGAGCTTGAGTTTGCCAAGGAATCTGAACGCAGCCATGCTGTGTCTAAGGCAAATGTTTGCACTGCTGTCTTCATGGCTACAGTGCCAGCTGGTAGTTATGGTTTTGTTTTCTGGTTTTAAACTGTGTCCTCAAAAACTCACTCTATAGTCCAGGGAATAAATCTGAGATATAAAATGTCTGGATTTCTTGCCTGATAAATATTTAATTGTTATCTAAAGTGCAATAACTTCAGTGTCTCTGAGAACGACCTTTCTCACCACAGGCAAAATAATTAACTGCAATGATTTAAGCTTATCTGTGAGGCTTTGCTTTGAAAAAAGACAGCAGTGCTGACCCAGACAGACCCTGTACTCACCTGGCAAAGACTGTTAGTTTCTGTGTTTCAGTCCTTATTTTATGCAATATATTGCATACCAGGGAACTTAAAGCATGTTGAGAATGGACAGGTCTCTTTGCAGATCTCCTGAGGCTTTCCAGAGTGAAGGTCACCTTGGCAAAGCAATTAACTCTGTAGATTTGAAAGGAATTTAAGTTTGGGTTTAAATCAGACATGTAGGTATTTTCATTGTTTTCATTTCTCTTACATTTACAGAGTCTTGGAGTAAATAACTAAAAGGCAATTAATTATTTGAATCTTCTTCTGAAATAAATACATTTATTTATTTGAAAAATTGTTGTTTTCTATCCTGTCATTTCCCTGCAATGGAAGTCCCATCCAGGTATCTACAGAAGTATTAGCATAGAAGTCTACCTATAGAAGGATTAGAGTCTAATACTCTAAGGTTGTGTACCTTAAATATAGAAGTGAAATGTACTACTGCCTCACTCCTGTTACAGAATTAACATAGTTTGGGGATGCCATTCAGTAAGTCTTTTATTTATGTTTTCCAGATTTCTTTTGTTTAAACCATTTGGAGAGTGAAGAGTACTTTCCCACTTCCCACAGTCTGACCAGCTAGAACTAACTTCTTACTTTTCTGGATTCCTAAGGCTGCTGTTTCTATGTGCTAATTCATCACAACCTGTCCAATATATCAAAGTGTATTCCCTGGTTTCTTCTGAATTTGTTGCATGATTTTCCATTAAATCAATATTTACTGCACTGATGGGCTGCAGATCCATCAGTCTGGAGTATATGTGACATAGCACAGTTTGGAGGGACCTGATGCTAAAGCAGATATCTTAAGACAGTTGCTCCTCCACTGTTAATGAAGACTTTAAAGTGACAACAGACCTCAAAGGCTGAGTGGTGCCTTTTATCAGATTAAAAATAGTACAGCTTCACTTTCATATTTGAATAATCAGTTGGAGTCACAAGGCTACAGAAATAGGTAGTGTAAAAATTATTCCTACTTCAAAGGGAACAGAACAAGGAACAATTTTACATGTCTTAAGAGTATATACCAAATTAATCCATGCATATAATTTTTTACTATTATTTGCAGCTCTGTTGTTGATATGTGTCTAAAGCAAAGACTTAAAACAGTTCACTGAGGTCTAGGAATAAGAAACAGCATCTAATTAATTACAGAAAATGTTGTTCTGATGAGTCCGCCTATATAATTCAGCTTCTATGTGTCTGTATACATGTATAGGTAAACCTGTACAATTGAGTTCATGCAGAACTGCTCACTCATTCTGAGTGCTGTTTATGTTGTGCAGATACCTGAAGGGGACCAAAGTTAAGTAATGATTCAGGCAATCTTTAGCCATGTCCCAAGACCCTTAAATGAGGATGAAGAATAGCTGCTGTTTCCCATCCTCATTTTACATTGCTGTAATAAAAAGGTGTTGTAAGACATAAAGTTAGAGAGAGAAAAGCCAGCAAGGAAGAGTTTAATTGTTTTATGTGGTGCTAACAGTTTTGCATACACCTGACAAGTATTGTAGGTTTTTGACCCTACTGGTCTAGATGATGGTCCTACTCTTGCAGGGTGATTACATGACAAGTCTGACTGCAGGATTCAGGTTTATGTAAATGAGATTTACAGAATTAAAAAAACCAAACAAACATATATGCTTAGCATGTACATTTTTAATAATAACTGGGTGAGAAATGTCCAAAGAATATTTTCCCTTCATGATGTTACTCTTCTAGTCAATTCTTTCCTGTCCCTTTCCTGGTCTTAATTCTCCTAACAGCAGCAACAGGAAAAGACAAAGTGGCATCAGCCCTATCTTCATCACTTGGGAGGTTTCACGCAGCATGAAGCTGGCTCTGTTTTCAGACAACAAGAAAGGTTTCATTTCAACAGAAGGAGAAAAATCTGATAGTACATTCTGCTGGTGGTGTTTAATTCTGAGAAGGGAAAAGCAAGCCAACAACATGTAAAAAGTAGCTAAAAAAATAGTGGTTTTCTGTGACAACTTTTTTGTAGGAGAAGAAATAATAGACTTCAATTGCAGTCAAGATGTTTTAAGTTTGACATTAGGGGAAAAACTCCCTAATAGTAAGACTTTCACAGCTCAGGTTTAGATGGCTGATGGATTTTTTTGAATTTTAAAATTTTTCTACCTAACAGAGAATTTAATTAAGCTATTTCAGCATATTGGGGTTTTTTTCCTTCTTTTTGTATATTGATATTTCAACTCTGCAAATTTCATTCTGTTTGAAATTTTGACATCTGATGTGAACTATTTTTACTTTTTCCCACTTGCAGGGAATTAAAAACAAAGATAAAAATAAAGGCAGTTTCTGAAGTAAAATATTTCCAGGTGGAAAACTGAAATGGCACACATTAAAAACGGATCAAGGTTTTTGAAAATTTCTGGCTGAAATTTCAATCTATTTGAGTTCAAAACTATTTTTGTTGTAAAACAAAATACAAACCATTTTATGAGATAGAATAATCACCAACACTTCAGTGAGCAATGGCGAGTTACACAAATAAGTAGTTTTCTTATTTTTGCAGGGGTTTTTGTGTTAAAAAAAGCAAAATATCAAAGCTAAATTACTCAATTGAAACTGCACTTATTTATGTGCTAGGAATTTTACATGATCTATTAAACACAAATGTTTTAATCTGATCAGTATTTGCATGTTCCTGGTGCTATCCATATTTATAGTATTGATATAAATATTTATAATGAATCTCATCACATTTCTTAGTATTTTAATTGTGAAATACTTAATGGTACTGACATTTAAAATAACACTATCTGTATTAGAGTTAATACTGAAATTAATAGAGTAGTTTAAGAACATCTTTATTCTACAATGACATTGTGTAGCACACTTTACTATAATTTTAATAGGAAATAATTTCATTATGGGTTTGCTATTAGCTGAACTCTTATAAAAAAGTGCTCTGAACAAGAAAGCTGTGTGTGGTTGAAGTGTAAATCTTTTTATCCTAGCTTGACATTGTAGTTCTTATTATCAATCTGATAAAAAATCTGCCTGGAAACATTTTGGAGGCTTAAAGAAAGGAGAGCAAAAATGTCCTACAAATCTAGTTTAGATGTCACCTAAACCTTATCAAACTTTTTTCTTCATAGGAAGTTTCTTATATCTTAACGTTCACATTATAAAACCAGGAAGTCCTTCTGTTTTCTACCAGAAATAAGCAGAATATAATAATTTGTTGTTTCTTCCTATGTCAGTCTTGATTTAACTTCACATCCAAATCCTATTTTAATCCTTCTAGTGAATATGCGCTTTATAACTACACCCAACTTTTACCCAGGGAAAATTCCATCTATGATTTGAAGAAAACCTCAAGGATATTGACAACTTTGAAAAGAATTGTGTGTTTTCCTCCATGAAGGCCTGCCCTTTGTGCTGCATATATTCTGTTTGATGGGTGATGCCACAGGGACAGTTTTGTTTTAACATAACATATCGCCTGTTAAAATAAATCTAAATGAACAGAGGTCACACTGAGCTGGTCCCAAATGTCCCTATAGACATATGTACAGACAGGTGGTTAACACAGACTCCTGTCCAAAACAAGATCTGGAGGGATTTCTCCTTATTCCTGACAGATGGTCAGCTCTTCTCAGAGATCCTGAATATGTTTAAAATATTTACATGATTCTAAGATGGAACTATGTTTTTTTCAGGTGAAAACCCACTATCTACCTTTCAAAGATGGTTTACTTGGGACTTTGAAAGTAATTTTCTTTTCATGAAAAAACAAGTGCAAAAGTGCTGAGAACAGAACTTGGATTACTTAGGATAAAAGCAGCAGTGTAATTATATTGCATTACCCTGTGTTTCTATTTATTTATTTATTTATTTATACATCTAGGGCACTGCTGTTCCTCCAAAGTCACTGTTGTTCGAGAACAGTGTATGATGGAGGTGTCTATCCCTCCTGAGCAGAATGCACTGACCAAGGGACAGTGAATCAATCCCTCCATCTCAGCTGTTTCTCTGGCAGTAGCAAACACACCTTGCTGTAAACACACTGTGCTGTGTCATGCAGTTTTTTGTAGTTGCTGTAGCTGTGTCTTATCTTTCACCTGCTCCCTTCATCAAGAACAGGGTCTGTGGGAGCAGACCAAGCTGCCTGTGGTGATTTTTCTGTGGGAATACTGATACCACTGCTGACAGAAATCACTTGCCTTAAGGCTCTGGTCAGCTTGTTCATATTATTGGCCCCAAAAGGATTATGGAAAATAATAGCTTTAACTTTGTTTCTCCATGAAGTTACTAGCAATTGAGAGAAATCCAGAATATTGTTCTGCCAGAAGAGTCCAGCAAATGAATCATAAAAATGTCTAGCAACCAAGTAAAGATTATATACAGTCATGCAGAATTAATATCTTTTCATCTTTGGGTCACAGACAATTCTCATAATGGGATAGACCTGTGAGTAATAATGGTAAGGCTCATACTGTGTCATTGCTTAAAATTATCAGTGTATTTCCACCAAGATTATCTGCTTGCACAGGTAGAGCATGTAGGTACAAAAATGTCTTGGCTTGATATTCAGAGAGATTAAAAATGCATTTCTTCATAGGCAAGAGTGGCTACATCTGAGACTTTGAATTTTTAAGTCTTGTATCCTGATATAGAAATATCTTTTCAAGCCTATTCTGAAACTGATGAAATTTAAAACTGGTTTGCAAAGAAATTTTGCTCCATCAGCTTCTGCACAGTGATGCTTCAGTGTCCTTGTAAATAGGGAGGCTCTGTTAAAGTAAGTGAAGCAGATTAAGTTTGTCTTTCCAGAAAAGTAAATTTCTGAGAAACAGCTGTTATTTTTTTTAATCAATGGAAATTTTAAAGTGAGTTTCAGCATGTATCTGCAGCAAACATACTAATCAGAAGATGATTAATATGTGCACACAGAAATTCCCAAGAAATCTCTCTTTTTTTTTTTTTTTTGATAGATGACAATGACTCCCAGTGAGCACCAGGCTCTATTCTGTGCTAAAATGATTTAAAAAACCCCACCAAAACAAAAGAAAACAAACAACCAAACCAAAATTTTGCATAAATAAAGTGTGCTAGCCCTAGGAAGGTGCACCTGTTGATGTGCACAGCCCTAGCATTAACCATATTGGTTTCAGTGTGGAGAAGTTTAGCCCTTGCTTGAAAGGTGAAATAGCACAGGTATATGCTGTTGGTGACCAAGATACACGTATAAAACATTTCTACTGATGTTTGATATTTTTCTGAAAGAGTAAATCCTACCTGAGCTGTTTTCTAGTAATAGTTTAGACTTTCGACGTTTGCAGAGTACTATTCACATGTGCAAACAGTAACTCTGCTATCATTTTTCTATTTATTTCATTGAGGAATTATTAAGTGTGGTCCACATACTTCTCTTTGCAATATCAAGCAGGAGTAGAATTTTCATTTAGTGTGGAATTTTCTGTGTCTCTCTGGATGGTAACATAAAGTACAAGCTACATGTAGCTGTATCTCAGGAGCTCATTTGATTTATTCCTGTATATTCTTTCCAATGGAAACAACACACAACATGTTGGCTCAACATCTGCTTCTACTCATTTGCTTTTGTATGAGAAATTTGTTAAGAGTGAAAAGTTGCAAAATTTGAAGAAAAGATTAAGCAATAAGACTGACAAAACTTATTGCAACAGCAAATACCAAGAAGAGATGGATTTTTTTGTTTGATCTTCTCTCTGCTTATGGCATATTTCTTCTTCTGCGTTTACAACCTTAATGGCTGAGTGGAGGTCTGTGATTATTATTCTTCTGAGGTGTGAGTATATTAGCATGGGAGTACCTTATTTTAGCCATATCCATACCTTACTTCTGGTGGAAGAGAGCCAGCCTGTTTCTTTGATTTTCTTGTTATAAAGGGCTATGTTCTCTGCTCTAGAGTGTGCCATATCCTCTGTATTATAGACTCGTGCTTTGCAGACATGAACTGATGTTCATTGAGGCATTACGTTGTACATTTTCAAATACAACAATCTTTCATACATGGCCCGTTCAAGATAGTCATGATTCTTTTCTCAAAAGTGGACCAACATTTCTATTCATTTAATTTAGACAGGAGGAATTTTATAGCTTCTGAAAATCATGTATAATTTCAACTTGGAAAGTCAAAATGAATGTTCACTGTTAAAATTCATTTGATTATTATGGACACAAATGGTTGAATACATTTGTATTTTTTCTGTAATAGAAGTTGTGTGTGTTAACTTAGAATCTCCTCTGTGTATTACCACACCAAATAAATAGCAGAGTAAATAGAGCAGAGACAAAGTTAACTGAGAATGAGTGATCATTATATAAAATATTATGGAAAATTGCACCAGAACTCTCCTACAGTTAACTAGCTGATATTATATATTTAAAGCACAGCTTAAAATGACTGCAATACAGTATAAAATATTAAAAGAAAGCTTCCATTTAAGAAAATGAACCTGTAAATGAAATGTGAATCAGTTTGATAGTAATTGATTGTTACTGGATTGCTACCATGTGATTAGATTTCAAACTTGATATTGTTTCTCATTTATATCTCTGAAATAAAATGCAAAATGTTAAAAGTATATCTTCAAAAATTTCCCAGTTTGATACCCTCTACATCATGTACCCCCAGTATATTGTTATTATTGATCAAGGGGCCCTTTCAACCCAGACTCATTGGGTTCTCAAATGAATTTGGCATTTTGAGGCCAAAGAAGGAGCTGCACATACTGCAGGGTCTTGGAAAACATAAAACAATGCTCTTAGCTTTTATCTTTGGATGAAATAGCCTGTGATAGCAGATGACAGAGCAGGGAGCAGGGCTTACCATTCCCCATAATGAACCTGCATTCTTCAGATGTGCCCTGCTGTACGAAGCATCGAGCCTGAGATTTCCAAGCCCAGTAATCAGAGTCCAGGAGGGCAGTCTGCTTACAAAGCAGGCAATTTCAGAAGTATAGCAATAGTAAAACTAAATAAATCATACGCACAGTGCTGGATCATATATGTATATTGGATATATACCATCTGACCCAAATAATTGTGCTTAAAATCTTTATTACACATCTTTCCTTGAGCAAAGACTGTTTATTTTTGTGGGTTTTTTTTAATCAACATTCTAAAATATATTTAAGTAGGATGCAGGTATATTCAAATATTTTAGACCAAAATATTGAGTAAATACAATACTTTAGGCCCACTAACCTCTTTAAAGACATCAGTTACCTGTGTAACTTGATAGGTGAACAGTTTTCATGTATTAAAGCTACTTTGCTAGGTAGAGTCTGTTGAAAGAGATTTATTTACCAGGAAGAAAGATTTAATTAAATGTTTATATCTGAATTTATAAACCATTAATTATATAATCTTAGAGTAGAATTATAGAATACTTTGGGTTGAAAGGGATTACTAAAGGTCCAACTCCTCTGCAATGACCAGGGACATATTCAACTAGATCAGTTTGTTCCTGATCGTGAATGTTTCTAAGGACAGAGCATCTATAATACTCCTGGGCAACATGTTCCAGTGTTTCTTCATCCACATTGAAAAAAACAGTTGTTCCCTATAGCTCATCTAAATCTATTCTCTTCTAGTTTAAAACATTACCCCTTGTCCTAGCGCAACAGGCCTTACTAAAAAGTTTGTCCCCATCTTTCTCATAAGCCCCCTTTCAGTACTGGAAGGCTGCTATAAGGTATTTACAGAGTCTTTTCTTCTCGAGGCTGAGCTATCCCAACTCTTTTGGCCTGTCTTCACAGGAGAGGTGCTCCAGCCCTCTATTCATCTTAGTGGCTCTCCTTTGGACTTGCTCCAGCAGGTCCATGTCTTTCATATGCTGGGAGCCCCAGAGGAGGATGCAGCACTCCAGGCAGGGTTTCACCAGAGCAGAGTAGAGGGGCAGAATCCCCTCCCTCAACCTGCTGGCCACATTGCTTTTGATGTAGCCCAGGATACAATTGGCTTTCCAGTCTGCAAGTGCACATTGCTGGGTCATGTCCAGCCTCTCATCCATCAGCACCACCAAGTCATTCTTAGCAGGGCTGCTCTCAATCCCTTCATCCTTCCACCTGTATTTATAGTGGGGGTTAAATTATTGAAAATTCTTACACAGAAAAAAATCTTCCCTTTTATGTTAAAACATTGTAGCTCTAGAATATTTATTATGAGATATTATTGATTTTTTTTTTTGTAAACTGCAATTTCTCTGATTGTTTCAGGAGTACTTAACCTCCTTACTTTGATCTTAAAGATTCATTGACAAGTCTTTAAAAAGCAATCGGGGTTTTTTTGGAATGCAATAAATTTGTCATCACTGATCGCAGGATGGCAGATCTAGATTTAAAAAATTTTCTTGTGCAATTGCAGTCCACAAGATGGCAATCTAGGACTGAGAGTGCCTCCACAAATTATTCTGTTGATTGTCTTGCAGCCGTTTCCAACTTCGGGAGCAGGTTTGAAGCCTGCTGTGCCGTGCTCATATCTGGGGCTGCACTGTGAGCGACCCTGAGGCACTTTCTGATGGGCCTCAGTACCCTCAAAATTGTCAGCTCCAGTAGTGCACGTTCCTTTGGTCTAACCAGTTTCCAGTGTTATTTACTTTAGCTCAAGCAGATAGTTTTGCAACAACCTTTTTTAAAGTATAGAGGCTGTTTAGAAGTAGGAACATGGCTTCTGTATGTTTCATGCAACCAAAAGTCTCACATAACCACATACTGTACATTGTAAGTGTTACCTCAATCTGTCTCCACAGCATTAAAGCCTCTGACAATATCTTTAAAACCATATATCCTCTCAGAAAGTTATGAATTTGGAAGTACTGTTCCTTCTTCTTACAAGTGATCTATCTCTCTCAGGAAGGTTTAGGAGAGATCCATACAGAGGCAAATTTTATTGCAGACTTTCATCATGTGTGGGTCCACCTGCCCAGTTGTGTTTGTCAGAGGATGTGGGGAAGAAACACCTGAGAAGTCACCAGCCTGGCGGTGAGCAGCCCTCCCTCCAGTCCTGGGGAAACAGCAGAGGAGTAGGCAGAAGCTCCACTTCAGACATAGAACTGCCTGGGCAGATAGAACATTTAGGCATTTTAATACTCTAGATCCTATTATATTACTAAACATCTCTGCACTGGGTCCAGCTTTGCAGCATGAGCAGCAGCCTGGTTGCCCACAGGTATTATAGATACCTAAACACTTTAAAGAATGAGGACACATGAGTTAATGTATCTAAATCCTACCAAAGCTTCACTTATGCTGCACTTCGGGTTAACCAGAGTTGTAAGGGTCAGTAGTAGAGCTGCACTGACTTAGTATGTAACTATCAGCATTAAGAAGTCACCACAGTTGCAGCTTCTCAGGTTTAAGAACCCACCTGGCTCTACTGAATTCAGCATTACCACCATGGTGTGCACACACTCTGGAAGGAGTTGCTCATCTGTCTCATGGGACACTAACATTTAGAGGCATTACACCAATTTAAGATTGGTCTGCTTAGGAGAGTGTAGTTCATAGTGTAGTCCTAGGGGATAAATCAGACTCTCTGCCAATGGTTTCAGGAGGCCCTGGGAAGGTGTTTGGAGGACTCCATGCAGAGCATGATTGTTACAGTCATGTATAAGCCCTGGAATTTTGGTTGTCTAGTTGTTTCCCCCAGCTTAAAATATTATTTTGAGTCCTGGACAATGACAAACCCTCATTTGCTAGTCTTAGTGAAAAAAACCAAACAATTTCATAATTTGTCTTTATTCATTCAATGAACAAGCTACACCTACTCATTACCATTTAGGGGATCTCATCTTTCCAAGGCTTGAATTTGGAATATGGAAATGACAAAATTCCAGAATCAAGTATGAAAAGGAAATTATCTGGGAGAAAGGCAACAGAAGTAAGATTAACAACTTAATATTTTCTTGCATTAGATTTTCTTTATATTTTCTGAGTCACTGAAGGCTTCTGAGGACCAAAAAGAGGTGTTAGTACCTTTCTTCAGAGCATAAAGTATACAATGATCATTGTGACTTGTGTCTCACCAGACTTAGTTAAAAAAATAAGGATTAGTAGAAGCAAAAGAAAGAAATCCAGCTCTCAATTCTATGTCCTTCAGAAAAGGGGACAAAAGCTAAGGTAAGCACAGAGAACAGTATTAGCTGAAGTCTTGGTCTGATCCTATGCTCATCCTCTGTGCAAACAGACCAGAGCTCATCTGGGCAGCTCCAGTCTCGGCTTTGTCCAGACAATGGAGATGTAGGTAGACTGGGAGGAGCAGCTGCTGTCACAAGGGGACAGGAAATTGCCATCAGCCCAACCCACTCTGATGTGAAAGCTTTCCCAGTTTCTTCTTTTTTCATGCCTTGGTCTATATTAGTCTTACTCAGAAGTGTGAGACTGCCTTGACTTAAGCTGTACCACTTTATATCCCATTCCAAAATTCTCTATATACCTTTTTTTATTTTACTAATTTCCTGCTACTTTCCAGATTTGACAGAGAAACCTTAAAGAAAGCTGAACCTTCAATACTTTTTCCCACATATCAAAGCTTTGATATTTATCACTGATGTGTATTTATGGTGATTTGGATAGTTTGCATTTTGTACAATTGTGTTTATTACTATTCCAATTTAAATTAATTTTGGAGATATTGAGGTTTTATGAGATATTAGATGAAGTATTTTAATAAATCTATCTTACCTCTATTCATCACCTGTAATAATTTTTGGTTATGAATGTATAAGAAAAATTGTCTTTTGCACATTCTAGCTAGCATTTCTGGGAAAAAAAGAAAAGGAGCTTACCAGAATGCCATATTACTGAATTATAGTGTCTTCCACTGGCAGAATTGATTGTGAAATAAATTTAGAATAGGCTACAATAATTTTCCCTTAGTATCTCATGTTTATTAAAGCAAGGTCTGATTCAGAAGTGCTAGTAGGAAGATCATACCTGAACATCACAACTGTGTAAAAAGTTCATAAAAAAGGTAATCTAAATACTAAGAAAACCTACCAATGTAATTTCTCTTTACTGCCAGCAAAACAACATAACTACATGAAAGTGTAGAAAGGTGACAGAAAAAATTAGAGGTCTTCTCTAAGTCTTGTGACCTAATGGGGAGTTTTTCAATTGCTTTTGATAAGAGAGAGATAAAGTCTTGAGAATATAAACAGTCAAGAGTTATTTTTGTTAATTGCTTTTATTCTTATAAAACCCCAACAGGAATTCTTTTAGTCCAAACTGCCCAAAGAAACATTATAGTGTGTATACACAAGCAGAGTTTCTTTTCTTTTACACTTTCTTATAAACCTCAGTACACTGCTAGCTTGTATTTCTACATTTAAAACTGTATTATTTGCAGAATAATTAAAATGAGGCTGTTATTTTGCAGTAAACACATACATGATCAATATTTTTATTTATTGCATATGCTAAGAAGTGCAAGATAAATTATGCTTAAAATAAAAGCAAATTAAAAGAAAAATCACTGCAGAGGACATGAATTTCCTAAGTGACTGTTTAGATTTATAGGTTATCACAGAAAAACTATTATAAGAAGCACTATTACTAAAAAATGTTTTTAAAAATTAATTACTGTGTAAAAACCCCATTGTATTGCAAACTGAGATTTGTATTACAACAGCCTGAAAAGCAGTTGTTCTTCTAAACCCAAACTATAACACCACTTTATTGTACTTTGAGGGAAGTGTAGACTTGGGTGCAGTTGAATGTTCATACTGTACTGCTTCTCCTAAGGGTCCCTTGGCAGTTTTTCTATGCAGGGCCTCATTCCCTCTGTTAAGCTGTGGGAAGTTTCTCTAGACAAGGAGGAAGGGGAAAAAACCCTGATTTAGTAAAAGATTTCTTTTTTTTCTTTTGAAGTTTATTGCCTTTGTCTTCAGAAAGTAAAACAAATCAAGAATGGTGATAAGTGCTCATCATGGTTGTAGCGTGTGTCCAAAGCCTGCTTGGTGCCTGGCTCTTTCCCTGAATGGGTGTTGAACAGTGAAATGGTGTGCCTGATGTGTGTGTCTGTGCTGGTTTAAAGGTAAACTGGCAGGAGAAATGGACCCACCACGAGAGATTATAAATCAGAGTTACAATTTTATGAAAGGCATTACAATAAATACACTGACACAAAGAGAAAAAACTGCTTTCAACTCACCAACACCCAGCAGTATAACCCAGTGTCCAAGGGCACAAGTCCAAAGGGGTTTGTTAGCCCTTGTCCTGAGACCCATGTGGTTTCCCTGAGTCCAAAGCAAAAGGTAGTGAAGAACCTGCTGGTGCAGATGATGGCTGTGGTCTGGTTGGGAGTGGTGGTTTCCTCCTGTTGAGGTCCTGCTGCTCCTCTGGATCCAACAAGTAGCCACTAAGGTCTTCTTACACCCACTTATGTACCTTCAGGGAGCACCCAGTCCCTCCCCCAGGGTGGGGACTCACACAATGGGTGATTAACTCTGAGTCATGGGGTATTGTTGAACCATTGATGGCCCATTAGCAGCCAGGCCCCCTCAGGCTGGGTGTGTAGGTGCTAACGACTCCCTGGGCAGCTGCTGCAAATGGTCCATTGTTCTTGGGAAATGAATAGAGGGGGTAGAATACATAGCTTTGATCACCCCCACACAGTGATAACTGGTCCCACCTGCTGAACTAGGACATGCCCCCACTGTGACTCAGAGCCAGGGCAGGACCTAAGCCAAGCTGACAGGGAACCTCTGCTTGTGCCATTGTGATGGCACTTTTGCTGGGGAGCTGCTAGCCCACCATGGTGGCAGCCATGGCAACACATGGACCTTGAGGCTTTGTGGTGCCTCTGGTTTCCAAATTCTTCTGCAATTTTCCTCACGTTACAGAGATAAAGCACCCCTGTGGGAAGAGTTGCCATACTCAGATTCAGGATTCTGGCTTTTAACAATCTCCAAAACCTGGAGACTGCAAATGTGGTCTGTTCAGTGTACACAAATGGTGGAGCAGCTTGCTTTCAGGACCAGGGCTGAGCTGAGATCTGGTGACAGGATCTCATGAGACAGGGAGGGTGAAAGCTGTTAATCCTTTTACTCCCAAGCAGTGTGGGAGCTGATCCTGGGCCATGAGCTCCTGACACACTGGAGACTCTCCGATGGCAGGTGTTAGCGCATGTCAATACATGAGTTTGCCCAGGGGGAAGGGAAGGTGCTCTTCAGTCTTGAGAAGTCACTACAGTTGGTGGGTCATGTAGACCCTCTCCCCTCCTGTACATCAAAGCTTTATTGACTTCCTGTCTTTAGCACTGCTATTACTTCATATAGGAGCTTGGGCTTATTAGTGGGGCAGCTTGTTCTGCTCCTGCCCCAGCTGTGGCTGCTTTTGGAGGAAGTTATGAATTATTGACAAGATAGTCTCATGAAGATTTATCCCTTGTCAAAAATAGGTCATTAATATACTTTCCAATTATTTTTTTCTCCTGTCAGAAAAGCTTCTTGCCAATTTCTAGTATCATGTTTAGTTAAATAATCTATGAGGATTTGTTATACCATTTACACTGGCATAAATTATATTACTTTCACACAAATATGACTAATCAGCTGTTGCTGAGATTTTCCACTGGGTAACATGGCCTGGAGAACTGCATTCTGGTTTGGAGCTAGGGTTTCTTGCTTTCCAAAACAGAGCCTGTCACTACAATCACCCTGAAAGGACAGGGGTTGATTAGTTTTCTCTGAAGCATTAGCTCATTACATGATGATGGAGTCTAAAAGGTAGATGAATATAATTTGAGCATTTACTTTTGGCTTTTTGGAACTTCAGTGTTCCCTCCTGCCTTTGAACTTCAACATTTGGCTCCTTTTCAAAAGCAGCTCACCCTGATCAAACCAAATCCCTGCTTCAGTTTCTTCATGTGTGAAATGGGACCAACAGGTGCATTGCCAGTTTCAAAAGCTGAAATATGAAAAACACCATTCAAGAACATTACTAGTTTATTTTCAATATTCAGGGTTTTTATGGGGATTCTTGTGGTGTTTGTTTTATTTTATTTTTAATTTATTGTGTAAGTTTTTTATGTTGTTATGTATTAGAGACAGATTTTTATGTTTTTTGATGTAGTTAGAACCTTCCTTGTAAATAAGAAAATGAGAGTGGATATTTTCATACATACATGATGTTTACTAGTAAGGAGCTCAAAAAATCCAGCAATTATAGAAAGAATGTAACTTACAAAATTATCTGAGAAATATCCTGCAAGAATCAGACTAATTATTTACAGACAAGTTTGCAAGATGCCAATCATGACAGTTTTAGTTCAATTCTGAAAGAATCTATATTGTACCATTGACATACAATATGGATATACTTACTTTAGTGTTTTTAATGTTTCAAGCATCCTATAATCAACTGTAAAGAAAATTTCTCCTGAGGGTGCAGAGTCTGCTGTGATAAAAGACATTCAACTGGTTTCAATAATACAATTCTGTTGGCTTCAGCACAGTCTTTGGATTGATTTTGGTTTGGGATCCAGCCCAAAATGAAGAGGACTCATCCCAAATTAATCTGCTCTTTCGGATATTCTGTTTCTGAGATCTTCACTTTCCCCAGTGAAGGTCAGGGCAGTAGGAGGTAAAACACTGGCATGATTAATATTCCCCACACCTGTCTGGAGCAGAATGCCTAGTGCAGAAAGCCAGCTGACCAGAGGGCACTGTTAAAGAAGGTGATGCATTCCTATAGCTAAAAGCACAAGGACACTAGTAAACAAACTTTTGTAAAGAATAAGGCTCAAGTCTCAGCCTGGTAAGTGAGGGTGATTGTTTTGAAGAAGATTTTTTTTCAGTCACAATGAAACATTGCTTTGTTCCAACACTGAAAACCCCCCCCACAATATGAATTTGCTTAGTAAAATAATTAGAATTTCTGATTTTTTTTTTCTATAGAAAATCTTTATAATGGGAAGATTTTCAGCATTGGGAGGTAACATTGATAGTAGTTTCACAGTAATGTTAGTAGAATGACCTGAAAGAATTATGTTCTATATTTATATGACTTACAGGGTAAAGAAAAAGAAAAAAGTTGCATTGGAGTGGGTATGAGGTTGGACACTTTATTTTTCATTCAGTACCACAGGAAATATTCTGCAGCAGCCTTGGAAATGCCAAGACTCCATAGCACAGAGAAAGTCTGTTGAAGGCTGCCTTAATGTAAGTCCATGTTTATTCTGTGTACTCCCCTACTGCCGAACACCTTGTGATGTGTTAAGAGACAACAGTAACTTCTCTTAGATGTTTCCTTTGAACTTATTTCTTTCAGTGAAGCCTTTTTTTTAATGAGAAATAAAAGAATTGTCCTCAGCTTTTCATTTATGAAGAAAATGTTAAGTATTTTTTATAAACTATAAAATCCTCTAAATGGATAAAAAACTTGAAGATGAACTTGTTCAGCATAATCTTTTTTAATTCACTATTTTCCCTGTTCCTGTTTCATAGGCTAATCAGTTTATTGTCTAGATCAAAATGTCAGAGTTCCTACAGAATGGAGAGTTTCAAGTTCACGTGAGTGGCAGAAATTTTGTATTTAAAAATCTCTTATAATGGAAAACTTGACCTAGGAAGTATATAGACTAGCTGAACTGCAGTTCACTTTCTACTTCTTTTCTTCATTGTTTGATTGAGGGAAGGTTGAAGTCTGCTACACAGAATGACGCATTTTTATAGGAAAGAATATGTACTAAAAAGTAATGTTTTCCCAACTAAAGTCACTGCTGTTAAGGTCAGTGCATAAAACACATTAATAACTTTTTGATTTGTTCTTCTGCCAGAATCTCAAAGCAGAAGTCATTATGTTTTGAGAACAGGAACAGAGACAGTCTCTGGTGTAAGACAGTGCTTTTGCACACTGGAGGTCGGTGACAGCAGCTTGTTATGGGTTTCCTAAAGAATAATGGCTTGTGTTACCATTAGACCGAGGGAGGGTAGGACCAGTGCTTATGGCTCTCCATCACTGACAAACCCTGTGCATTAAATGTCATCAGTGACAGCCCTCACTCCTCCATATCCTCCTGCATTACCAGAAGGAAAAAATAAAAGGAAGAGCTTTAGCCTCTATGCATTTAAGCCATGAAGAAGGACAGAAGTTTGATCACTTCCCCAGAATCTTTGCATGTGAAGTAGCATGCAATGTAAATTATAGAACTCAATATACCAATAAACATCAGTTATGACTATAGTGAGCAAATGGCCTTTAATTAAATATATGGAAAGCCAAAATGGGTATTGAGAATATTCCTCTGAGATCCTGTTTCTTCACATTCTAGTTGTTTGAGAGGCTGCTGCTGGAGGAGTCTTCCTCACTCTGAATTCACTGCAAAGAAAAAAACAAAAACCAAGAAGCATCACTGAAATTCAGTAAATTGTTATTTAAAGGTTGATTGAAGCTGTAAGAAAATATTTATTTCTTTAATGGTTGGGCAATTACAGACTTTGGTCATATTATGAGTCATTTTGAAATATAAAGCACCAACAATAATTTAAGGAAGCTCTTATAGTTGTATATCTTCTCTATAATGATGCTGTTACCTGAGATTTCAGACTCCAAACTTACCAGAGCTATTTATATGTTTACTTACCCCAAGGTACTACCAGTGAAAATCCTTGAAAAAGTACCATCATTAGCACTCAATTAAAGAGAAAACTTATGCTAATAAAGCTGAGAGTTGCTTTTTAATGCTTGGAAAAGGAAAAATATTTAATGACTGTATTTCTGGAAACCTTTTGATGTTCACGATAATTAGTTCAGTCCAGCTACTAAATTAAGGGCAGTTTAAGTATTATACAGACATTTCAAGGTTGCTATATTCAGAGAAGACTATCCAATATACAGACTTACTCAAAGAACTTCACCAATAGAATACCAACTCAAGGATTCTATTTGGGTTTTTGGATGGTTTGTGTA
The DNA here is from genome assembly GCA_013396755.1 of Sclerurus mexicanus. Taxonomy (NCBI): domain Eukaryota; kingdom Metazoa; phylum Chordata; class Aves; order Passeriformes; family Furnariidae; genus Sclerurus; species Sclerurus mexicanus. Next base: position 916,009 of record VWZF01000179.1, on the reverse strand, counting down.
AATCTTAGATGAGAAAAATAAATGAAAATATTTGAAAAGGCAGCTGCATAGCTGCAGAAAGCTATAAAAAAGATACATTCAAAATCATTGGTATCATCAGTGCAGATCCACTGAAGAATCCACAGTGTATCAGTCTTGAATATATTCAATCACAATGAGTTTATGACTTATTTCAACCACAATTTCTGAACCGTCTAGTACTGTGCAAATACCTCTCTCAGCTTAATGACTTCATGTGCCTGATGCTGGTTTCAGGGGGCAAACAAACACACATTTTTGAATAGTCTGTATTAGCTTCTGGTGTTTTCTCAAAGTGGTTCAAAAGGACCATTCTTCACTGAAGGCAAGGGACAACTTTGACCATCTGTTGCACACCTAACACCTTTCACCTGATATACCTATACACAACAGATGTAAATATAAATAATGAGGTGCTGGCTTTTTGTTTTGTTTGTTTTTGTGGGGTTTTTTTGTTTGTTTTGTTTTTGTTTGGGAGTGTGTGGGTGTGTGTGTTGGTGTGTGTTTTAGTATATAAAAAGATGATTTTTGTTAAAATTGAGAATTTTCTTCTGATTGGGTAAGACAACTTTTCAGTCACCCTCCTTCTTCAGTGTGAATTACCAACACAGCAGCTATGTTGTATTTTTCTCTCCTCATCTAAATTTATTTCCATTTTTATTTTTTTCTTGTAACTTTTTTTGGTCTTTGACTTATTATGTTAATTCTTCAGGAGAGTATCTGAAGAGAAATATTTACAAAAGTCAGAGCTGGTGAAGAATGCATTGATATGCATGGACTCGCTAAAGATACATCTTAACCCCTACAGATCAGATTCTTTCAGGATCTACACAGTGCCTAAAAGCATATGAAGCTAATGGCTTATATTAAAATATAAAATGATGTAAATGTCATCACTACTGCAAGGCATTTGGCTATTGCACTAAGGAAGGCTGCAAGAGTTTTGGTTGTACTTTTGTTAGAATATGCCATGGCACATTTTGGATCTAAGAAAGAATATTGAGCTAAAACATCCTGCTGACCTTGTAGCAAGATAAACAGATCAGAGGAATAAAAAATGTAAAAAAATTGCAACATTTCAAGTAATAAGTACATCTCTCTGGTCATGGGCAAAATGGCAAAAACATCTAAAGATGCTTAAATAAATGTCAAGAAAATTCTTCTTAGCTGTGTCTGTGCATAACGATTTGCTAACTCGGCTGCTGCTTCCTGACTGCGTCCTTGGAGAGACCACATGGAAATGTCCAGCAGACAGTGAGCTGCACCCACTGGCTGAGGCTTCTCTGCCACGCTGAAGTCAAGATGTGGGGCAACTCATTAATCCTGTCTGTGTCTTTGCTTTTAGATCTACATGCCAGCAATGTGGTGGGTGCTGGTGCCCAGGCACTGCAGGGGCTGCCTTGGTCTGGATAGGTCCAGTCCTAGCCAACTCCAGCTCAACCACTGCCACACTGGTGGGGAAAATGTATTTATGAAGGGGAAAGAAATGCCACAAAGGCAGAGGAAGAAAGAAAATACTTCCTTGTTCCCCATCCCCTGGTGCGACTCAAGGGCTGAGGCTGGGAGAGGAATTGGGAATGAAGACGACAAGATGAACCTGAGAAAAAGTATTTGAGGGGTGGTATTTTAATCTTTGTTTCTCATTTCCAAATCTATTTTAACTGTCAGTAAATTAAATTGATTTTCCTCCAACGTAAGTCTGTTTTCCCCATGAGAGCAACTGGTAAGTGACCTCCCTGCGTTTATCTCGCCCTCATGGTATTTCCTCTCCCATCCTATTGAGAAGGGGTGGTGAGAGTGTAGTGAGAGTGCAGTGAGAGTGCAGTGAGAGTGTAGTGAGAGTGTAGTGAGAGTGCAGTGAGAGTGTAGTGAGAGTGCAGTGAGAGTGCAGCTGGGTGGGCAGCTGGCAGACAGGCAAGGTCAGCCCACAGCAAAAACAGTAGAGGCTGCAAAGTGTAACAGGTCCTGGAATGATGGATTCACATAGATACATAGATACATATGCTCGTATCAGGGTTGCCTGTTGTCTGCCACACTCAGAAATGTTTCTGTGATAGTGCTTCTACTTTCTGAATCAGGAAACAGCTGTTACATGAGTCTGTGCTGAAGTAGAGATATTCTCCTGTCCTGTGGGGCAGTGCTGTGCTGACATAACATACATACTGTGCTTGGATAGGCACTGCATGATAGTCAGCTCTGTGGTGGAGCACAAGCCTGGGAGGTAGTCCTGTGCTTGATGTGCTAGATTAGCTTCCTGACATAGAAGGGTGTTACAAATTATCTGCCTCTTTTGGATGGAGTTGCTGAGTCTTGATGCTGAGGCACAGAACTTTCATCCATTTCTGGATAATATTTAAATTCCTGCATCAACATTTTGCAACTAATTCTCAAGGAGAGATAATCAGACTGAAGATAGAGACCAAAATATGAGATTTCAATTTCCCCTATATGATAAAGCAATACCAAACATAAGCAGCAGTCCAGTACTGCACATCACAGTAATCAATTCTGCATACTCAGTTTTAAAGAAAAGGGGTCCCTGCACATTTCTGCAGTGTTTACTGAAGTCCTGCATAAACAACTCAGAAGTATTTTCATCTGCTCTGTCAAAACAGTTTGTTGGTTTTGCTTCCAAAGATTCCTGCTTGCATTAATGAGATATTCTGCTTGTCTATGGATAACCTTTCATAGGCAGCTGAAGTTTTTTAGGTATTAGGATAACTTAGTGAATTTTCTTCAGATACAGATTGTTTAAGACGTTTTCAAACCTTTGGCATCTCAATGATATTTTTTTGAGATGGAATTCAATACAGTTCTGGTATGTTCCCCACCACAAGCATCCTTATTTAAGGACATATTTCTCAGGGTCCCTAGAAATACATTCAATAGTATAAACAAACAAACAAACACACACACACACACTTAACACCTAATTAAATATTTAGAAAATATTGCAAAATTACACCGATGTTATTGGTATGTGTTCAACTTCTCTGGTTACAAAAGTCCATCGGCCACGCTGCTAAAGAAGAGCATGTCTCTTGTCATTTTAAGAGCCCAACTGCATTGTGAGTACAGAGACATATGGCTTAGGTAACACTTCTGGCAGTGTGGAAGAGATTGGAGGGGATCCTGGGACCCAGAAAGAGTAAAACATAGCTGTGTTATTCTGTAGCTCAGTCATGCAAGGGGAGATGGGTCTAATTCAGTCATAAGCAGCACTGCCCAGAAGTAGTTTTACTGCTTCCAGACCTGAGCTGTTTTATTTGCATATCCCCTCACTGAAATGTGGCAGCCACTGCAAAACCAGGGAGTTATGTGTTGGGCTCTGATATACCATGTGGATCCGCATATTTCAAAGTCAGCAAGGTCATGTGTGTGCATATCCAGAACTGAAAGAAAGGCAAGCAATTGCACATGTGTGCTAGTAAAGAATGCAATCTTTTTCTAAATTGCAGCTCAGTAATATGTTAAGGTTGAGATCATCCCCTTAGTTGTTCAATCATGGTTAAAACCTTAATATTAATTGAACCAAACATTTAACTTCCTTATCTGTGCTTGGATTGTTTTTTTAATTTGATTTTTTTTGTTTGTTTTATGAAATGGTTGACATCTTAACAACAACTCTGTGGCACGTTACTAATGTCTATTGGAATTAAAAATTAGGAAGGAGAACAATCTAGCACAAACATAGGTGAATGTATTTCAGTAAAAGAAAAAGTGAAAATAAATACTTAAAGTACATATTCAGAACACAAGATTGCATAGAATATTTCATCAGAAAATTGCAGAAACTGAGTGAATCCTTATGTAGAAAAGGGATGAAGAATGAAGGAAGTCCTTTAAACTGGAATTTCAAGGGAAAAAAAGAAAATAGAGTTGATATAAAAAGGATGAAAATAACTAGAAAGGACAAAACATGGAAATAGGAGAAGAAACGAAGAAAAGCATAATTGGATTTGGCAAAATGAGCAGGAATGGTGAGAGACAAAATGGACAATGGCAATAACAAGAAAATTGGTGAGGAATAAATTGGTTTTATTTGATTTTTTTTAACTTCTGACTCCTTTTGGTAGAGTATTTGGTTATGTATTAGACTGGTTATTCATCAGTCATGCATTGGGATTATTTCATCCTGATGCTTAATAAAAGACATACGTGTGCAGCAAAAAAGGTGATCAGTTAATCACCAAATTATGCTGGAACTATCTAGTGTAGTTAAGAACATGGGTTGTATTGTATTGTTTTCCAGGAGTTCATCAGGTACTTCATGGACTTTTTATACACATAAATTCCATTCATGAAGGCATTGAAGAACTACTTCAGGTTTAGCTAAAATTTCTCTCTCTTATGTCAAGGACACATATATTCATTAACAATTAATTACTAAAAACATTTACACTTGCGATTACTTCTTTAAATCATAACAATATTGAAAAACTGTTTATGTTTTATATATTTTTAGTAAAAAGCTGATACTAGAAAGCATAGACAGCAGAATATGAGGCCTTTCCTATTTCGCCCACTTGGAAAGGTGGATCTAAGTGTCACTGTCATATGACAGCTCTTCAGTTTGCTGTGCCAGGCAGGATGCAGTTTCAGATGAGAATAGAGGAAGGAAATGGCATTAATGAAAGTTAGCCCATTTTTAAATCTCTGCTTTTCAGTTCTAAAGCAGCATCTGAATCTAATGGTAAAGAATCATCTTCCTTTCCCCCTTTTGGCATGAATAAATTGCCAAGTGTATTTTACAAGAATAAAATAAATGAGTTTTCTTGATGTACATGAATAATTCTGAGCAAGCCTGTGAAAATCCAGATGCCCTGGTTGCTCTAAGCAAGGTTTGAAGTGAAAAGTATACTACCTGGCTCCTCATTAAGCAGTTATTTTCCTGTTTCTTTGGAAAGAACTATCACTTTTTATGAATTCAGTCTAACTTCGTTAGAAAGGAATGGCTTTCTGTCATCACAATTTTGTAAGAGCAGGGTCCTGAAATTTCACTACTTGAATGGACTAAGCAGAGGGATGATGTGACTTGTGCACACATGAATGCCTTCCCTTGATCCCAAAGAAATCTGTCATATGGAGGTCTTGTGTGTAGCTGTGCCCTCAAAACAGGAGCTGAGATTTCTGACTGTACAGAAACATTCTCTGTAATGACCTCTTGTTATTTTCATGTTTCTTTCATTGAGTTTGTTCACTCTGGAGGCTTCAGAGCCTTCAGATCTTATGTTTGCATTATATAGATGCTCTGCACGTTTTTTTCAATGCTTTTACTTCTGCGGACCTTCACTTATAAGGATAGTGTGACTTGTCATTTTGTCATTAATAGTTCCTCTTCTCATAACTCAGAGAAACATATTTTTGAACTGTAACCCTATTGCACAAATACAATATAAAGAACTCTACACACAGTGAAAACAGTGACTGAATAAGAGAAAGCCAAGGTAAAGTTTTTAAACTCTCAAAGCAAAAGGGTGTCTCTTGAAAAAACAGAACTGGCTATTTGTCTACCTCTTTATTTAGTGATACAAGAATCCTTAGATGCTTCTGTATGTAAGTGACCTTTTCCAGAAAAGTTTTATTATTTCACCTTCCTTCTACTTGTAGTTGAAATTCTTGGGGACCCACTATCACACAAATGCTGTCCTCATGGGCAAGGTTTTGGCATTTTGAGGAGTGTCTAATCAGACAATAAGAATTAATTCTGAGATTTATTTGCTTTTGGAGGGACTCTAAGTTCTAGCAGAGCAAAGTAATGTGATTTTCCTAGAGGACTGCGATCGGAGGTACCCTTAAATGGGATTTGAAACCTATTTCTCTCTAGTTTTAATGGACTGTTTGCAATGAGTAAAGAAGGTCCGTGAATAATTGGAGGATGAAAAGTTATCAGTCCCCTGGATCATATGGTTCATATTGTTTACTGTATTGTAATTTGTGAAGACAATATATACCTGTTGAATTGGTATGTTTGCTTCTCTACATCATTCTTTTGTTTTAGTTTAATGAGTGAGACCGCAGAGGGATAGTTGGGGAGAAAAGGATTGCAGCAGGGAGGAGGAGCTCTCCCTGCACACAAGGGAGAGAGTATGCTGCAGTAAAGGTGACTAGCCTATGAAGGTTTGGACAGATTTGCTGGAGCAGGCAGCAGGGCTCAGACAGCATTAATGAGATTGTTTATTAGTACCGGATGAACAATTCTGCAACTCACTTGACAAATACCAAGCAAAAAGCACCACAGGGGAGCGTCCCACTGCCTTTAGCAACTCTGTGATCTGTGGAACAAAATAATCACTGAAGAAAAACAATCTATTTTCCATCTATTGAGTTTTCTCTAACATATGAAACTGCTTCTATCAGAATTTAAAATCTAGGCTAACCCTGCATGAGATCAGGAGCTTTGTTTAAAAATCAAAAGTCTGTGGTTAAAACAGCAGCATAAACCAGAAATGTTGTGACTGACTTAATAAGCTGTATATGCTGTACTGTATAAATTTAATTTCTGTGTTTTTTGTTTTTGATTCTAAAATTCAAAATTGTTACCTTAGCTACTTCACAGCATGATTCTCTTACTACAGAAAACTGTTCTATTTTCCACAACTGTCTACTATTCCTGCATACCAGTGTTTGAATCTGCTTGAAATGGATCTTTGTCAGCTAACTTCAGGATGGCCTTCTTTTTTTTTATTTTTTTTATTTTTTGTTTGTGTGGTGGTGGTGTTGTGCTTTGTTTGTTTTTTTTCTTTTTGAATACATTCCCTCAGAGTCTGCCTGAACCAAGCTTTGTCTGTAGCAAATATGCTTTTTGATATATGTGTAGCCACACTTTTTTGTACACATGAAAGCCATGTGTGTGCATAAGTATATGCACATACACATAATCTTTCCCTTTCCATCCATTCATCCATCTACAAATCCATTCACTTACCCAGTTTAAGAGCAATCTCTTATAGTATAGGATAAACAATAGACTTTGCAGGTTTTCAGCTTTAACTTTTTCTCATCAGTGAAGCAGGATTGTCAGAAAGTGAATGTGAAAGCCTGATTCTGCTTCTTTTTTGACAAAGTCTGAGGAAAGCAACCAAACTGAAAGGAGCTGGTCACAGTATGTCGTTTACGTTTTAAATTAGTGCCCAGAGTTGTTTCTTCAACTGATTATTAAAGTGATCCTCAGATTTCTCAGGTTATTTGTAGTCAAAACTGAACCTCAAGATTATAATTTAAGGTACACTATTTTGGGGGGAAAGTGTCTTTACTGCATTCCTTACCTTGTGTTATGCTGTCTTTCTTGTGATGACCAGCTGCTTTCCTATTTATCTTGACTTCATCAGCATCAACTGCCATTGTGATGTTGATAGAGTAAACGCTGAGTGCATTCTTCCCATTCCTCTCCTTCAGGTGGCTGCTCCTTTCCTCCCTCATGCCAGTGAGCAACTACCTTCTAACTCAGCAGAAAAGTTGCCACACATATCTGTGCTCATACACTGTTGTCCTTTCACAACCTTGAAACACCCATTAGTCATTCTTGAATTCTTATTTGATTGCGGTTTTATGGTTTTGAATTTAGAGTGTTTAGTACACCACAATTTTCATTACTCTCTAAGGTTTATCTTCCCTGACTCTCACATGTATTGCAGAAATGAAGCATCTTTGTGTGCAGCCGAAGTGCTGTTGTGACTGCTGACAGGCAAACTGTATCTAGAAGGAATTTCAGCCCTACAGTCAGCTCTTTCAGTGAGCAGGAATGGATTGACAATAGCAGCTGTACTGGTGCGTGTAAGCGATCTATTTGGAAAGCTTTTGTTTATTTGGTTCAACATAGAGCAATACCATGTTGCAATTGCAGAAAGCTGGAACATCTGTTTAAATAACCTCTTGATTTTGGTGTCCATTATTAGGAATGGAAAAATTATATCTACCTTCATACAGCTGAGGAAGAAGGAATCCCTGTCATCATAAACAAACTTTAAAAAATTTTATTTATCCTAAAAATAAGTGTCTGGCTTAACCTACAAGCAATGTCTCATTTTTGCTCATATGGGTATTTTGACTGTAGCAGAAATAAAATTTAAAATGACAATAAATAGCAGATATTGTTTTACAAAAATTCTGGGTTAAGTGCTTTGAATTTAATGGGGGTTTTTTGCAAGATCTTAAGCCTTATGTGTATTGAAATTCTAATAGACATTTGTTGACTATTTGAAGTCATAAGCCTCACCACTATGAGGGCGGTCATGTACTGGTTGCCCAGGAAGGTTGTGGATGCCCAACCCTGGCAGTGTGCAAGGCCAGGATGAAAAAGGCCTTTAGCAATCTGGTCTAGCATAAGATGTCCCTGCCCATGGCAGGGGTGGTTATGACTAGATGATCTTTAGAGTCCTTCCAACATTTAACATTCTATGATTTTATGATTCTATGATTTATTCAAGAGCTCTCAGACAGGGTCATCGCAGTCTAGATGTCTCAGGCTATCAAGGCCCATAGCTGTCATCCAGGTAACTATAGGGTGTCAGTTCGGTAGCACTGCACAGCCACAGCTAATTTAGGATATAATTGGTAAGGACTGAATGTTTTGAGTGTGTTCTGATAATGATTAATAGCAATTATGAAGTAATAACTGAATTCATGTTGTTAATGAACAGCAATCTAGTCATGCCTTGTTTTGAAGTTTGAAACCAGCCTGGCTTAACAATTTGTTAAATGTTTCTATCACAACGATCTCTAATTTTCTGACTACTATATATATACATACACCCCCCCCATATTTTCAGTGGTAACACCAGTGTCAGGGTCATTGAGAGTGTGTAGGAGAATTTTACTCTTAATCACATACTCTCAGATTCCACCCACCTAGCTCTCTGCCCTTTGAGCATTTAATCTATGCCAGGCACTTGCGGTGCACCACAGTCAGTGAGGGAGTAAGGCGCCATCAGGCAATGAATCATTCCAACTCTCCTGAATATCTAGCTTGAGATTTGAAGTCACCTCCCTTTGGTGCCTACACCTCCCATCTGATTATAAAGAAAGATTATGTGAATTTCTAGGGTTTGGAACCAACTACAAGCCATTGCTGAACTGTGTCCTATCCCTAAAGACTGTCTCTTCTAGGTACTTAGATTTTCTTTTAATTCTAGCCCAAGATATCTAAACATAAAACAGTCAACATAGATTTTTCAGAGTTATGCACCAGTCACTTGTATCAAGACGAATATTACCTTATTCAGTGGACTGTTTGCTGGGAGTTTTGAATGTGAGCTTCCATATTAGTGGTGAGGAGAAAGCTCAGTCCATTATCTGCTGTGCCTGCAGCTAGGCAGCTGTACTCATTTTATTGAACAAAGTTCAGAGATCCATAGATCATAAAAGCCAGAAGGAACCATTGTGATTATTTGCTGTGACCTCCTGCATAACACAGTCCACTGGAGATTTTTGAATTAATTCCCCTATGAACTAGAATGTTCCACTTAGAAAAGCAACCAATCTTGTTGAAAGTGTTTCCAGAGATAAGTCTGCTATAATCAGTAGCAAATTATTTTAATGTTTTATTAGTCTTTAGTGCTTTATAGTCAATCCGAATTTGACTTGCTTCATCTAGATCATTTGATCTCATTACAGAATTACCTACTGGACTGATGAATCTACTATTATGAAGTACCTGTTTGTCATGTAGGTACAGAGGCTTTGGACATGCAATCCCCTAACCTTCCCTTTGTTAAGGAAAACTGAATGAACTAGCTACTGAAGGACATGAATTGTGAGAAGTATTTTCTGACCAATAGAACTTGTATACACACTTTCTATATTATCAACACCCTTCTAATATGGCAGGCCTTGGAGCTGGACAGCACAATATCCCCATAGGTGCTGTTCCACTGCCAAGTACAGAAATACAGGTATCTTACCTATTCCAAATAAATATTCTGATTAATGAAACAGGTTTGTGAATGGTTTTGACCATATTGTTGCATTTGGAGGTTGTGTTTGGCTATACCTATGTCTTCAGATAAGCATTTGGACCTATTAAAATTGATTAAAAAGTGATCAAAGCCATACCAAATATTTACATTTATGCTGATTTTAGTAAGTGATCTAACCTTAGGGTTAGTGATCTGTCCTTATTGTTTACTGTTCACACACTGTTATGTCCTTTAGAAGTAAAGTACTTTATGTCCTCTGGAAGTCCTTACTTCTGTGTAATCACAGATATAACACAAAGCATATGTTAAAAAACTAACTGCTGTTCACTCTGTAGCAAATAATGGTGTTTATTTTACCCTCTCTGTCTGAGGGATTTCAACTTTAGTTATCTCAGTTACTAGTCTCCCAAAGTTCTTACAGAATTGAAGTAATTCTTTCCAAGGCTATTTCTGAGCAAGCAAGGCACATTTTTCTCTCTGATATTCACAGAAAGAACCAAGGCACCCAAACAACTAGCAGGTGAGGTGGATTTCTGAAGGTGGGAACTGCTCATACCCAATTATGAAACTATTAGCCAGTTTTAATCCTTTGATAGGTTTAATATTGGCTTTCTGTTGCTCTAATTTTGTAAGAAAAATGTGTTAAAGACCTTACAGTAGTCTAAGAACAGTACATCAAGAACATTAGTCAGCTGCAATTACTTTATTAAAACTTACAATATGATCACAAAGATATTAAGTTAGGTCTTTGCTATTAGAGCACAAGAGGAAAGACCCTTTTCTACTTGATCTCATTAACTCTGTGAAACTGAACTGGGCAACTGTTGAGGCTACATAACGTGATTAGTTCAGAAAACCTGGGTTAATGGGATAATCTCGGGATATCAGCTTCCTTTCCCATTTCTGTCACATGCTAGTGAACACATTTTTCAGTGCCGTTCTCGATAGCTGCTTGAAAGGGTGAGACAAAGGAAGCTTGACAATTTCTATCTTAAACATTGTTTTCAGTGCAAGTTGTATTCTTTGTCTTCTATGCGGGTCCTGTTTCTTCTGGGGTATGTTACTGCATAGGAACATGTTTTTTTCCATCTATAGCCTGAGTTGACTTCTCAGGATGATGGTTTGTATGCATAACTTTGAGAGGATTAGACTTAAAAATGCCAAAGGAACGTGCTACACCAAAAATCTTCCTGGGGGACATGTATGCTTTGGTTATATTTGTGCATACATCTTGAAAGCAGCAGTGATTGTTTGAAATTTGAATTGTTTAAAGTGGAGAACCTGGAGTTTGAGGGGAGTGGAGAGTGCACTCTACAATTATTTGTGTTACTTATCAAAGCCAGAAAAACCTCCAGGTGAAATTTTGGCATGTTCATTTTATTTTATACTTGGCTTTCTAGATAACACTCTCTTCTTTTCCTCTCAGTGTAATGAATAAAAGAACAGGGACTTCACAGAGATACTAGAAACAGTCTTGCTTTCATTAAAATTTGCCTATGTGAAGATATTTGCATAACAAGAACAAGAATCAACAATAGAAACATCATAATAAATTTCAGCCAGAAATTGGATGGAACAGAAGAGCTTTAAGACAATTCTTTTTGTTCATCAGTGTTATCTAGATTGCAGAAGAGAGAAAGAAATTTTAGAAATATGAGGAAAGGGGAAAAGCCAGAATGACTGTATTACTTTTAGTTCAAGAAAGTTATTTTAAAAGATTCAATATGTGGCACACCGTAAGAATTAAAATTTTCCTAGGAAAATGTTTAATTAAAAAAAAAGAAATAAGATAGCTACCAGGCAATTAATATTTTCATAAGATATAAAGCAATCAAGGCCAAGGCACTACAAGTTGTATTTCAGTTGGCAGATAGTTCCACTTGGTACATAAAATACAACTGCTCCAAAGAAGTCAGTGCCAGACAAGGGCAGCAGCAAGGAGTTTAGCTGCAAAGCTTGATACAGCAATATACAGGCTCTTACCTTTCTTTTGTTTGTTCTTACTTGTTAGGCTAGAATTGCATTGGAATATCTAATAATGCAAAGGCCTGAAATGAAGATGGTGGCATATGTATTACTTGGCTGGGATCACACCTGGGAGACGTAAACATTGTCTGTATTTAAGCAAAGTGTCCATTAAAATATTTTTTAACTTTTAGATAATTTTCTTCTGATCCTCCTTCTTCAGTGAACATAGTACTTTGTTAGCCTAGCATAAGGGCTGGCAGAATAGTTAAAAATATTTTATGGCAACATGGAATGGGCCTGACTGTGCCATGAGATAATACTTAGTATACACCTCTCCCTGTCATGCCCTTGAAGGTCAGTTTTCAGGGCTGAGTGGGCAGCACAAACAGTGGCTGGACAGATTTCATGATAGTGCTGAGCTTTTGCAGACAGAGACAGATCCTATATTATTTGCATTTGGAAAGATGCATTATTCATCTTTTCCCACCTGGCACCCAGTTACTAATGTATCATCTGGGCAATCGGAGGGCTGATGACCCTAAGAGGTCATTCATGTGTAACACTGTCACTATAAAGCGTAGCTGTTGCTGCTGTAACGCTGGTGATGGCTTAGCCACTGCAGACAGCCACATCTCTGTGCTTCAGGCTCTAAACAGGTCGCACTTACCACAAGCAATACAAAGTGACCACCAGCCTTAATCATTCCCCAGTTCAGAGTAGAGCAGGGTATCTCTGCAGAGACAATTCCTTTACAGAATAGCTCAGAGCAATAGGGCTGGCACAGCTTTCTTCTGTCTTTTTGACTATTTAATTAACTCTGTGACTATTCCTCTTACTGGGTTTAATTATCACTAAACTTTCTAGATCTTTGGAAACCGCAGTTTTCTTGTCAGGGTGATTTTTTTAATTTTAAGGAGTTTGCACTTTTGCTCATTGCTGACTTTTAGTGCCATTTGTGTGTGCAGTGACTGAAAGACTGAAACATTGAGCCACTAAACACAGAATTACAATATAGGATTAGAGCATTATTTCATGTATCCAGGCAAAGTAGTATATCAGTGAGTTTTGATGAATAAAATTTTAAAAGTGATGAGAAAGTAATAATAAAATCTCATTTCTGATTTTGTAAACACAAGCACATCTTCATGAAAATGAAACAATCAGTGAATAGGAATTTCATGGTATAGCTTCTTTGAGCTCCTTTAAGACAATGTATAGTTTATATAAAGAATATTCAACAGTCCATAAAATACCACAGTTAAGGACTCTTCTAGTATGCCTGAGTTATGAATAGTTCCAGGAAAGGTGGCTCACAATACAGAAGAAGAATCTAAGTTTGTCAATTAATTCTCAACTGAATTATATGCTAATATTATTATATGCAATTGGAATATTGCATGTTGTACTTCCTTAGCTCTTTCATTCCTATGATCAAAAGCATTAAAAAAATTATATTTCATGAAGTAAAGAAATTTGGCTGAGAATGAATTCTATGACAGGTGTTATAAACTCAATTTAAACCACTTAAAATAAATCTCTAGGTGGCAATTGTCACATAGGACCATGTTTGAATAACATAGAAACGTATTCAAAAGGGCACAATGAATGAACATCTACAAAAGTAAAAATGCTAACATACAGCATAGTAGTTGCCTGAGAAGAGGCAGTGCCTACCAAATGAGGCACCTTCAAGGTCCAGCGAGTGAACCATCTAGAGCTTGTTCACAGTCATTTTGATAAAGTACTTTTTGCTGTTGCAAAGCTAATTTGCTAGAACCAGAAGTCTTTCTCAGAAATAATTTCAACTGAAGTTGATTAGGAAGGTTTCAGAGGAGACTACAAATGTTCCAAAGAGAATAAAAGCACAAGCCCCATTGGCTGTACTGTGAGACAAACCCACCTCTTCCCTCTGTTGGCCTCCCTTCAGGAAGGAGATACTCCACAGCAGGGGACAGGAAGGACACTGATACTTTTTGGGAGAAAGGGACAGAGAGGATTTTGCAAAAGCTGAAGATTGGCTCCTGGCCACTCTAATGCAAATGACTACATCCTTTTGGTCATTCACAAAAGGCCTTGCAATCTTGTACACTGCTGTTCTGACCAGATTTTCTTTTGCTTTCCCCTCAACCCATCAGCTACACCCTGGTGAGTTGACCCAAGGAATTGCAAACCCTTTACTTCAGTTAAATTTGTGCATTTTTTTTAATATTGAGTAGAGATTTATTGTGCTGCCTAATAACTGTAATAATTCTCAGCACTTTCATATAGCTATTCATCTTCAAAGAGTATCACTAATATGAACTAATTAATTTTCTGGTTTTCTTTTAAGACACAGAATTGCAAGCTGTGATCATGCAGACCACCCAGGTAATTATAATTTTCTTTGCATTGAAGATTATTCCAAAGACTATTTTTATTATTTTAGGTGTAGTCTTGCAAATGTTAATTTGATCAGATAGGAGTTAAAGCTAAAGTGATTAATGATAAAATTTCTGCTTTAAAATCTTAAGGAGTGGCATCCTAGTAAACCTTATTGAAAAGGATTCTTTCATCTAAAACTTGACTATTAGGTACTGAAAAACAGTGCTAAAGGACTGTTTTTTACACAGTCCAGGCACAGAAGGAGTGTAAGTGAATCTAACTTTTATACTATCCGAAAATTATTAAATTAAATATTCAAAGCTGTACTGTTCTTTTTTTTTTCCCACTTCCCAGCACTCTTTTGAAAATATTTTCCGCAATGATTTTCAGCAGAACTGTAAGTAGAAATTGGTTCTTTTCACCCATAAGAGGAGGTATAAAAAATGCATTTTACAAAAGATAATTTGATCAAGATGTATAATGCATGAGCCACTGTTCCACTGACCACCACTTTCTCTATTCTTGACTATTTCTACTACTTGAGTGATTATTGCTTCTTACTTAAGGGACAGCAAGTGGTTAAACTAACAGAGTTAACTATTTTTTTTTTACCCCTGCTATAAGGTAATAAGAATTAAATAATAAAAGGCATTTAAAATGAGCAACAGTGCAGAATCCTTAAATGTCTTCTGTCTCCTCTCTCTAGAGACAGCACAACGAGGTGAATCTCATCATTATTTGTCTTTTCAAGGGCAAATCTGTGATAGACAGGGCTTAATGTGTATCTTGGTAGAATTGGATTTGATCCTCAGGGCTGGGCCAGAGGGCTGCTTTGTTAGATTTGTTAGATTTACTCTCTCTCCTGTGTTCTCTCTCTACCACAAACAAAATTACCTCTTGGAGGCCTGCATCGGCCTCAGCATCCTGAGACTATCTCCTTTTCTTGATTTCAGTCACATCTAAATCTGTTTAAACTGTCGACATGATGATTTGTGGAGAGACAGGGATTAAGCAGAAGGGAGATTAACACAGTTGTCTGTCTTCTTTGAAATAATATACCTGCTGACGGTAAGGGCATTCTTCAATTTACATAACTTAACTCACAACAAGGACTTTATGGTTGTTATTGGGTTGCTTTTTTTTGCTATCAGCAGAACAAACTCACCTGCTACCTGCACATTTAAAACCTTGACAGTCTATCTCTTCAATTCCTATAAGACTGGGAGACATGCCCTCCTCTTTTCCTGGATGGAATGAGCTTCTTTGGTATTTGAGTAATATGCATTCAAACAGATTATTTAATATATATTGTACTGGATATGAGATGTACTTCAAAAGCCCCAAAGAAAGTATCTACATTCCAGTAGAGTCAAAAGTGAGTGAAAAATTATTTTGAAACAGAACCACAATCTCTGTGCTTTTCTTTCATTTTCTAAAACAAATTAGCAGATGCCTTATTTTTCTGGTTGTCTAGAACCACCCTGCTCCTCCCAAAAAAATAAAATAAAAAAAGCCCCGAGCAATATTCTTTTTTAATACTTACCTAGATAATTCTTAACAGCACTAACTAGAATTGCTTGAGTGCTATTTTGGGCTTGGCATTACTGTAGTGGAGAACAAAGCACTGCAGAACAAAAAGAAGAAAATTTCATCTAAAATTGGGAATAAGAATGTCCATTTTTCTCACACTTTCTACTTTTTATCTTTGTTCAGTTATAAAGGATAAGGCACAGAGCCTTTTCTTCTGTGTGTACAGGGCTTTGTAAAAGAAATCTTGTTTTGAATTAGGAACTGAATTGTGATGTGGCATTATGGAAGTTACGGGAAAATGCAAATTTCAAGCCAGAAAATTGATAAATGTACTGTCATAGCCCCAGAAGCTGAAAGAGCCACATATGCTGGAGAAAAAGGGATAATTATATTAAAAAACCCCAGTAGCTTCCTAGGTGTGAAACCTTTTTTTGGTACTTTATATTTTTATATGAAATCTCTCATAAAGGCTGCTTTGTGATTGCTGGGCAGTGTGCTGTTCTGTTAGGATGCGGGAATTATCTCCAGCCTTGCTTCTCTGGGAGTCGAAGCATTTGCGAAAACATCTGTTGCACCAGAACTAGGAAAGTCTTCTGTATTGCAGAGCTTCATCTTGTAGCTCTGCACATTGCAGAGGAGTGAAGGCAGAGGAACAGACAGAAACTGTTCTTTTCATCTTGGTCCACGTCTCACTGAAATGCTAAGCAAGATTTTATCATGCTGTAGGGTTTGGTTTTTTTTCAATATTAACAACTAAAGTAATACTAACAACTAAAGGTAATGACATAAATAAAACAAGCAATTGAGTCAATCCATTTCTTAATCTATTTCCTGAATTAAATATGTTTTTTTGAAGTCTGAAGAAATTTATTTTTCAGACCTTATACTTCACAATTATCTTTGAGTGTCCTCAGTTATATCTATTAGCCACTCCTCAAGAAACAGATTATTTTCCTGATCTTCCCAGTTAAACCAAGCAGCTGCAAATCATTCAGATTTTTAGTAAAAAAACCTTCCAGATAGGCATTCAAACTTTGAGGTGCTTATAAAGTTTGAACTGCATCTTTGATGAATTTTTGACAGAAATTTCAAGAGAAACTTCTTTTCCATCTTTGTATTAAAGCACCACTATTAAATAGCTCCTGTGACGTGACATTTTGATTATTTGACACTTGTAAATATCAGGATTCCTTCGAGGGAATAGAGGTGCAGGCTCAGTCTCCAGGTGTGTGTAAGTCAAGGCATTGAGCTGAAAGAGATTATCCCAGTGATGACAACAGGAGAAGGTGTACACAGGTAACATCAGTGACACACACCTTTATGCAAGACGCTCAGTAGACTTCTTACACTTCAAAACCCACACAGAGTTTCTGTCTTTCCATTGATTTCACTGGCTTCTGATTAAGACCAAAACCATTTATGACTATTATTGTTTTGGTTTCACCTATCAACTAATGCTGGACTGCTGACAGCTGGAAAAGACTCAAATGTGAAAGGAAAGGCTGTGTCTTACACAGGCTTAAGACAGGTATGGTAGAGACAGATAACTTCACAAGAAAAGACACACAGTGATTAACTGAGGTAGAATACTTCATGAATAGGTCCTTGCACTAGAAGAGATTTGGGCAGCTGTATGTTTTCCAGTACATTCTATCTACAGTAATTGCAGTAGTTTCTGTAGGTCAGATCTTACTTTTAATTAATTGAATTGCTGAATTGGGTGTTTTTAGGAAGGACAGTCTCAATTCTAGCTTTAAAATCTGCAAAAAGCTTACTTCTAACTAAATAAACTGGTCAGGAAGAATACGGCACCTCTATAAATTATCCTGACATTCCACTTATGGGAAAAAATTAGCTGGAAATTACCTTGTAATTTCCACAAGAAGAATCAGAAGTGCCAAAGGGATGCTGAGAAAGGCTGCTGTACTGTCTGTGTCTAGTTTAACCCATTATTTTTTTTACTTTCAGCCTTAGACTCTTCGGAAAAAAAAATGAGAACAACTTCCTGACATAAAAAGAGTTCATAATTTCCTTTTACTGTGTGAAATAGTGTCAGCTGTTGCCACCAAATCGCTGATGTGAAAGGAATTGATATTGTTTGCTTTCTGAAATGTTTGTTTCATTATGCCAGGTTTAGAAATACATGGAATTTTGTTTGCCCTTGCAATACTTAATCTAAAATGGAAAGAGAAAAACACTCTTTCCAAACTCCAAATTTAATTGCTCACAATATTCTCTGTGGGAGTAAAAAATTTTCATGAGTACCCAGCATGAAAAAGCACTGAGATTAAATACTAAACAAGTCACCTTACTGTGGCTTCATATCAATGGGTTAAATATGATAAACAGTTTATGTATTCACATTAATTTAAGCTGCTGGGTATATCTGTTGAATGAATACATTTACTGGGTTTTTTTGGCTCATCAGTAAATTGAGTACAAAATCTGATACTATACCAGTTGGGTTTATATTGCTGCAACAGACAGAGATTATTACTGATGCCAAGAAGACTGATTTTCTGCTGATTTCATTAGGACAGTAGCTGTGCAAAGCTACATATTAATATACAAGAACACTGCAGTCCCCTAGAAGCCTGTAGAAAGGAATTTTGAATTGGATTTGGAAAAAAACAGATCTGTTGTTTCTCTATCCTACTGCATCTATTAGAAAATTCATACAAATTCTTTAATCAGCCTCTTCATGTGTGCTAGGAAATGGGCTTTCCATATTAACCAGGGAAATGTCAACTCAAGGCTATGGGGGCTGGTGCTAATAAGGTTAATGAATAGCTGGCCTGAAAAGCAACAGATGGGCCTAACAGAGCGAGAGTCTTAATGACATTTGTAATGCCTAGGGTCAACTGCAGTTTATCTTCATTTTTTTCTCATTTAAAATATTCCAACGGAATAATAAAATAAGTTTAAATTTTCCCTACGGGGAGATGAAATATATGCAGCACTGTTTATTGAATATCAATGTGTTTGGTTATAAACAGAGAACTGCGACACCACTGCTAGAACTGTGGTTGATGCATATTTGCATTTGCAGAGGAATTTTTTGTTTAGATCATTTAAAAGAGCACCCTCTTTTCATCAGTTGCTGCTTCAGAACTGTTATGGCTGGTTTTGTTTGTTTGCTTTTTTTTTGTTTGTTTGGTTTTGTTTTTGTTTTTCCTGAAGACAGCTAACAGAAAGTCAGTTTCTGGTTGTATACTGTCGCTAGACACATGACTACTATGCTAAATTTGAATAGAGGAAATGTTAGTGTGGAGTTTGAATGACCCTGTTGTGGTCTCCCCAAAGATGACAGAATTCATGCTCATGATAGAATGTCATATGATAGAATAGGGTAGACATGACAAAAATACATGGTAGAAATCATGAACATTTCTAGCTGAAGCAGAAAAAGTTTCTAATCAAAATGTATTTGTGGGGTCTAACAATGTCTTCTGTGACCCCATTGTCCTTCATCTCCAGTACACTACTCTTGAATCTGAAGGAATAACCTTCACAAGAGGCAAGAGATACAGTTCTCTCTATGCTAAACACAGGCTCAGGGTAATGTTATACTATCATATGGCCTGAATTTAGCCTACAGGATTTAAACTCTAGTCTCAGCTAAAACACTGAAATATAATGTTGAGGGAGGTTTTGAGATTTGTTCTACCAAAATGTTTCTTGAATAGGCATTACTGTAGGGGAGAAAGAAACCACTGCTTTCTTATTTAGCTTATATCTCCCTAAAATAGTTCCAAGTAAACGTATGAATCCACAGTAGTTTTATTTATGAAACTCACTTTAATACTTTGTAAATGCATGGAAATAGCTAAGAATATATTTCAGTTTGGGGTAAGACTTTTTAAAGGACTGAGTTCTGAGCTGATACTGCCAAGTTTCCCTTATCAGAGGCCTTTGATCACCCCCTTTCTGCTTCTTGACTACTCCCTTAAGTCAGTGTTAAAACTCCCATTCACTTTATCGGGGGCAGAATTAGGCCAGTGCTGTGGGCTTTTGAAAATCTCACTTTATGTAGATTATAAAAGTAGTATTGGATTATTTATAATGAAAACCATTGATTCAACTACAATTTTGTGCAGTTCAGCCATTCCAAACTATCTGATGAAATTTGTCTCACGCAAGTGTAGATGTCTGAAAATTAGGTGTCCAAGTCAGCCAGTACACTCTTCAAGACAAATCTTCCTGCTGAAGTTATCCAGCAGACAAAAGACATCCAGAAGACAAAATAAATTATGTAAGGTGTAATGACCAAATTAATTTTCCTACTCATTGTAAAAGAAGGACTAGTGTTATGATAATCTTGGCATTTTGAGCAGGAATCTGCTTTATAATAGTGTCAATTTAAACAGACATGAATTATCAAAAATTTCAGACATTAGTTGAATTTATAAATAACTTTGGACGTTTTGCTAAAGAATATAATATTCTGCATACAATATAGAATATTTTAGTGCCAATGTCCTGGAAGAGACATCAATTTATCTCTGAATAATTTACTTATTGTTCTACTATCTCGATAAAGTTGGCAAAAGTAAGAAAAATATTACTGAATAATTTATGTAAAGAATTTAATATAATTTGTCAAGTAATATTTAATCTGATTTACTCATGGATAGATGGAATAAAACTCATGGGCTGGAATAAAACTCATCATGTAGATTCAAGACCAGAAACATTTAATTTTCAATCCCACTTTGTCATAGAAGGACTTCAATCTGCATATCTGTTTGTGATAGATCTGTACTGTAGCATCCTCATATAGTTGCAACTGGTTGCAAGCTGTAGAAATAGTAAGTGGGAGTGGAATCTGCTCACTTTTCCCTTGAGCACCAGAGAACCTATGTGCTTATTGAATAGGTGATGTTTATATTCTTTTGTGTTTGCTAGTACACTATTGCAATGAGTCAATTCCAAGCTTGGATTAATAGAAAATGCTTCCACTTGACTTCTAAAGAGTACCATTGCTTTATTCCCTGGTGTATTTTAAGTAGGGACAATTTTATTTAATTGTGCAGATGACATCTACCTTTCCCTACCTGAACATTCTGTCTTGAGAGTATTGCCTGTCCTTTAACTCACCTGCACATTTCCTTTATTTATATTTAAATTTACACACTGTAGTTTACTTCACTGAAGGAAGAAGAAACTAAAACTTATATGTTAAACTGAAAGTCAAGTGCAACATAGCTGTCTTGTACTTCTGAAATTCTAATTGCAACCTACATGGGTTTTGGGAATTTTATGGTAGGGTAATTTTTTATTTATCCTGTATGCTGACTTTTCTGCAAAAAAGACACATTTTTTGCTAATGATAATTTTTCAGATACTAAATTTTAAAAATAACTGTGTTCATGGAGCTGCCTCATTTCAGTATTTTAGATGATACAGACTATATTTGTAAGACTGCTGGGTGGTAAGTTTCAGAGAGGATTTCAAACCTGTAACTCCAGAAAATCAGTTGACAATCACATGAGAAAAGGAGATAACCAAATTACTATAAAAGAATTTAACCAATGTTCTCTAGTTGTAACATTTTTTTGAAAGATAAGCTAATCTTACCTTTTTTTTTGCCTTTTCTTCCCTTCACCCTGATAGCTTTCTTATTGCCTAGAACTCTGCATGCATTATTTTATTGTATAAATGACCAATGTTTAGTCTTTTGTACACTTTCTGTAGTTCAAATCTTGCAATTGTTTAGCATTACACAGTTGTGTTCCCTTATGAAAAAATATAATTCTAATGAAATCTGATAGATGGCACTGTTGGATTGTTGATAAACCATCTTGAGACTGACTCCTATATTACTAGTATTCAGAAGGATATTATTGTTTATTTAAAAACTGTTGCTTTAGAAAGCTTCATAGAAACACATTTATTTCAGCTTGTGTTTGCTCAGTAGTGGGACTCAGTATACTGGTCTGGTAGTTGGTCTGTAATTCTCCCTTTTAATTTGTTCCAGAGCCTTTCTATATCCCATTAAGATTTGCTATACTTATATGAAAGTGTGTGGGTGTTTCTCACTTCAAATTACAGGGCTTCTGGTCAAAGCAGAGATTTTGGGAGTGAGAACTTTGCTTCTTTCTTCTTTCATTATAAGCCAGAGCATTAAACTTTGTATTACACATTCCTTTCATATTCCATTTATCCTTTTCTACAAGGTCTTAAGGATGGCAACTACCTCCTGTGGGATTGTCAGTACTTACAGATGAATTTGCTATTATTATCTGAAGCAAATTAAAGGTTAACTTGTCTAACTTTTGCACTAACTCAAGATCAAACAAATCCAAAAGCACTGTTGGAACTAGTCCAGGAAAATCCATTGGATTTTGTTTGGACTAAAACCTACTGCAGCTTTTGCAGGAATATTAGAATGAGAATTTTCTTGATGTATTCTCTGACATGCAACTTGGAGTATAACTAGAAAAATGATGCCAAAACAATAAGCAGCAATGAGATGATTCAACTATCCTTCAATATACAAAAATGCTGTTGAATAAAAACTACATTAAAAGGTTATTTTATGCATTGGGATTCTGTTGTAGAAAAATCTGCATACCTGTTGTGAATTCTTGATTTTTATGGCAAAACCCAAATCTAGACAGAGACTTGTTGAACATCTGTTTTGCAACATTAATTCTGTCTGTGCTGTGTCATTTATTCCCACTTTTCTCAGCTTTGCAGTGAATAAAATTCCACAGTAGACTTCTAAGCAGTTTAACATATAGCCTTATTAAATAATTGCTCCAATCTGTCTGCTTTAAAGTTGACTTCAATGTGCTATTTCTGTGATTCCAAATCATAATGAATACACTTAAAATCACTAAATGCACTTGCCTACCTTGGAAGAGCTAAACATCTCTTTGAAGAAAGCAAGGATTTAGGAGGGTAGAGTTGCTGCAATTGCATAGCTTGAAATACATCATGCACCACTAAAATTTTCCCTGATGATAATGCAAAAATCAATGTGACAACAACTTTAGTGACTATCTTCTTTCAGGTTTGAGTGATATAAAAAATATGGGTATAGCTCTTCCCTATTGTGAGGACAAATGGAGAGAACAATGCAAAACAGAAACTATCCCCATGAATTTCTCTTGGGATGCTTTTCTCCCTTTCATTTCTTCAAAAAGCAAAAGGTTTGTTCTGCTGGAGAACAATTACAGGGACTGTGAGAACTCTGAATTCTGAAAGCTGTCAGGAAGCCAGGGTACGCCAGTGAGGGTCCTTTGCTTTCACATTTTCCCTGTGTACTGAGCATCTTTTGCTCCCTGTCAGCAGAATGTCGGCCAAATTGCTCTTGCTTGGTAGCAGCAGCTGGATCCAAGACCTTGAGTCTCAAATGGTTTCATAAAGACATGAAGGTGTAAGTGGGAAGAAAGCACTATTACTTTCCTGTGAGATAGGAAATGTGATGCTACAAGTCTTGTTTTATGTCAAGGCTACCTCTTGGCCTGCCCATTTGGTCTTTGGTCACATGCACACTTTTGGGTATATACAGTTCCCTGTGTGGGAGCTGGAGAATTAAGAAATAAAGCAACTTATTCTGCCAAGGCTTTTCCATTTCTGGCATGTACACCCCTTTCCACAGAGTTCTTAGGGGAATGAACTAAGAGTCAGTTATTTTAATAGATATTAGAAAGTAAAAAAGATGTTAGTCAAGTACAGGAATAAATCATGAGGACTGCATATACATCTGAGTAGAGTACAATTTGCTTGCATTGAGTCAAGTCACTTAGAGAAGTAAATTTTATTTCAGGTATTTATGCAGAAATAGAACATACCTATTATTCATGTCTTACAAGGCTTTATAATTTCATGGCTGCACAAAGTCAGCAGGCTATTTCAAGAGTACAAAGGACTGCACCTAATTCAGTAGTTCTGTTCCAAGAAAATCCTCTAGTGGTACCACATGAAATAAAAAAAAAATCAGTTTATAGTGGAGGATTTTAACCTTTGAGGAAATGAAAAACAATTTTGCTGATGAATTTTACTCCTTTTATTTCAGGAGATATTTTTTTACTTAAAAATTAGTGTCCAATACAACAAAAATGGATTATTGGGGAAACATCCACTGCATGTGGTGTAACTCCTTAATATAACTTCTTAGTAGATCAGATTTGTTCTAAAATAATTCTCTGGGAAAAAAAATGCAATTACGTCATTTATGACTCTGGTCTTTTGAGCATTTAGGCTTTTAACAAAATAGTCTGTTTTAGAAATGCCATAGCTTGCGTTTGTGCTTCTGTTGTGTAACTAAAATGCCAAATCTGGACTGTAGTTGGCAAAGATTTTAATCTCCATAAGCACATCTAATAGATACCTCTCACCTGAATATATTCTAGATGACCAATTGCACCATTTGCAAGGCATTGATGTCTCAACTTCTTTCATAACCAGATGCTTAATGTTCAGGAAAAAAAAGTAGTAGTAGAATTTTAAAATATCTGCTCATTTAGGTGGAATAAAACAGGTTCTAGGAGTAATTGGGGACTACTTCACTGCCTGTAAGAATTCATCAAGACAATCTTTTTGCCTAATGATGCAGCCATGGTTATAAATTACAGCACCATTGTAGTTGCAGCTAGCTCTTGTTTTAGCAAAAGAGAAAAAGAAAGGGTACTTTAGAAAGTAAAAATAATTATCTGGTATGTTAAATATTTTAAGTACTATTTTAGTTATTTTAAGGATTTGAATTATATTTACTTTCCACTGATTTCTCTACTTATTATCTCAAAAACATTGGATCACTTTCCTGAAGGCAGATGAAAGCCTGAGATGTCTTTGTCCTATATTTTAAAAAAGGAAAGATGAACTTTCCTGCACCTTATGTCAGAGATTCAGATGATTGACAAAAGATTGGGAAAACATTGCAATGTAAGAAATTCTGTTTAGAAATTTATACAAATAGTCATGCAAATGTTTTGTTCACATAAATAAAACAAAATAAGAAACTAAGTACCAACATAATAACTGTCCTGCTGCATACTGAATTTACTGAAAGAAGACATTTTTGTCAAAAATGAAGAAAGAGGTTTGAAAAGATGGTGAAGTTTGTTGGTGGCAGGAAAATCCTTGCTCTGTTGAGGACATACAAAACTGAAAAGCACTTCAGGAAGAAACACGGAACTGTTAGAAACACAAAGCACAATTAAGTACAAAGAAATATATATCCATGAGTTGAGCCTTCTGCATAATTTAGTTAATATTTCCATGATTCGAGCCTTTTGCATAATTTAATTAGTCGCTGTATTTAATGGAGGAAAATCCTGAAAGTTGGATGTGGAGACAGCTACTTAAAAATTCATGATTTTGGGATGATGAGTATCAAAAAACTGGGATACTCTCATGTACATACACCTGCTTTGGAGATGATCTTTGCTTTGAAAAATATGCAATGCAAGAAACAATTTCTTGCTATTTTAAAAATTGTAAGCCATTTGAATGAAAAGATCATCTAAAAATACATCTACTGATTACTTATCTAAGAAGTAAGAAAATAATTTACTGGTGACAAACTGTATTCTGAACAATTACCAACAAGCATTATAGACTAAAACATAAACACTTCAGTTCATTTTTTTCTTAGGAATGCACTCAAAAATGTATGAAAATATTTTTAAAATTATTTTAGTTAATCCATGTTAATTTACCAATTCATCATTATTACAAAAATGCCTACGAAATCACTTGCAAAGACATGTAGGTGTTTGCAAAGGTTGAAGTCTGAAATAAGAACCTTTATTATTCAGGCTGAATTGAATCAGATATAGCATCACACTTACTATGTATTCCTAGATTTCTTTTCTTTCCACCTGGATGTTTTACGACGGCCTTTTCCACTGAAGATCCAGGGAATGTAACTACTTCTAGAAGTAAGGCATACACTTAGATTTTATTATTAAATATAAGCTGCTATAGGGATGAATGGTTAGTATTAAGAATATTTAGATGGATGTTTAGTCCAACCTTGCCGTTCACGTGCTGCTGTTTATTATAGCAAAATTATTTAGCTATGGATTAGAAGACTTCTGCTTATGATAGGACTGGTTGAAACAATAGAAAGAGCTGCTGAAAAGTTGCATGTTAATATTTTTTAGAAGGGATATCCTTTGTGTAAATATTTCTCATTTCCTCCATTGTTTACTATAACATACTTAGTAATTTTATTAAAAATATTCTTCAAATAGTTAATAATTTTGCCCTCAATCTAGGCCTATTAAAAACACATGGTTATTAAAAATAGTTTTTAATATAAATCTTAGAAAAATACCATATAAAACATAAATGATCTTTAAAACAGGTGATTTTGGATTTTTTTCTGTGGAAAATAAAAAGATATTAAATATATAAAAATATGTTACAAGATTTTTTCAATGAAAAGCCAAGTAATTTCATGTAGTTAACCTCAAAATGTGTCTTTCCAGTAAACAGTTATGTTTCAATTTTGAGTATGCAAAGAAAATCTATAGCATAACATTACATCTCAGAATTCAGAATTAAGAAGGATATATTTGATGAACAATAACACTTTAAATTATATTACTTTTTTTCTTTGTAAACCTTTTATGACTTCTCCAAGGAAACACAGTTGTTAAATAAGGTACGTTCCAAAAAAAAAAAGAGAAACTCGTACATGACTGAACCGGTTGCACACATTTTCTTAATTTCAGCTGAAGCCAGGTGGGGCTTGTTTTGTCTTTTTTTTTTTCTTTCTTTTTTTTTTTCTTTTATAATCCTTTTGAAGCCAAAGAATACGCCATAGGAGAAAGTAGCTGTTCAACAGTTCAGTCTCCCATCATCCATTTGTGAGTCAGCTAATCCTTGCTTTATAGCAAAACATTTAGTCACCTCCCTCCCAAAGCTTTGCCAAGACAGGTTTAATTTTGGTGTAAATAGTGATGTTATTGAGTAGCAAATAATCATTATGACCCCTGTGAAACCTGAAAGTCAGTGATTTCTCATTAGGAAAGCTGGTTGATGCCTTCTCTTTTCTGCATCCAGAAAAAGTGCTCATTGTTCCCCTTTGCACACACACACACATACATATGCTACAACTCCTTTTAGAATTAGAAGACTACAACATTAAATTAAAGTTTTAAGAATTAACTAAAAATTGAATGAAAGAATTTGGCATGGAAACAAGAGAAACGTGAAGGTTTTGAGACGGGGTGCCACTGGTGAAAGTGAAGGAGCTAACACTAGTATGGGATACACTCTGGGCTGAAAGAGGATGAAGAAAGGTGACTCTAGACTGAGAAATGTGAAGGACCTATAGGACAAAGCAGGTAACTGGTAAGACTTCAGGAGTGGAAGGGAAGTATCTTTGGAGAGCATGAAACTGAATCATGGACTGGCCTGGGCTGTAACTGACCTACAGGCCCACCCAGGGTTAGGGTTGGTTTTAGGGCAAGTTGTTCAGAGCTTCCTTAGTCTGAAGCATTGAATCTGGGTGTTTCTCGCCTGGATTTGTGCTGAACTAAAGAAACCTCTTCTTCCATGCAAGACAGTATAATTCCTCCCTTTCTCTTCAGCATCCCCACATGTAAGAGCACTTAGCACTGCTGTGCTCCTGGCCTCCCATTGTTTCTTTTGTTAGAAGAAACAAACATGTTTAGTTAGAATGTCATAATAGTTTTGCAACATTGAAAAAATATCCAAACCAACCCCCAACCAAAACAATGCACTAAACTTTTCCAGTAAAATTACTAATCTTTATAAAAAAAATTATTAAATCTCCTGAAGGGAATTGTGTTGAAATAAAAGGTCTGACTTCTATGTTTCTGAAAACTGCAAGAATATAGGTGATAGGAAGAGGTTGTAATAGCAGTCAGGAGACTGAACTACACTAAAGACTCCCAAATTGTATGAAATAGCAACAGACACTGAAAGAGTCATGGCAAAGCTGACAGATACACAGTGAAAGCAATTTACTGATTATCTAGGGAAGATAAGAAAACACCTGCTGCTTGCAAAAGTCCACTACCTATCAACATTACAGAAAAAAAAAATTAAAAATATTCTCCTCCTCTGCTTTTCCCTCCCCTCTCTCCTCTCCTCTCCTCTCCTCTCCTCTCCTCTCCTCTCTCTCCTCCCCTCCCCTCCCCTCCCCTCTCTTTTCTGATGCACTTTCCCATCATGTTCACATAGACATACCACAAGGCAATTGTATACATGCCTTTTTACATACAGAATGATACAAATAATGATTACTTAAATTTATTATTCTGAGAAAAGGAGGCTTTTAAAAATCTGTTTTGAATAAGCTTCTCTATATGGAACTATTTTAGCTCTGTGGTCTGTCCTTTTTGGAGAGAACATGCTACACTTAGCATAACTTGAATGAAGGGTGTGCTTATGGATTTTTCTCATAAATGGCAAAATTAGAAGAGAACTAAAAAAGGGGTTAAGAACATTTGTATGTTCGATTTTGATATCCCTACTTATTTCAAATCATGCTTTTGTTCAAGAATCTGAGTGTTGCAGTTTAGAATATAGGTCTGTATCTCACAGCTGAATAAGAATATCAGCATCTAGTCAGTGTTCATGGAGTGTGAAAATATTTTACTTTAATGTGCTTAAAGCAGAAAAAATATAAGAAAAACCCCCAACAACTTGCTTGTGTGACTACCAACTGCAAATGCTTTTTG
The DNA here is from genome assembly GCA_013396755.1 of Sclerurus mexicanus. NCBI lineage: Eukaryota > Metazoa > Chordata > Aves > Passeriformes > Furnariidae > Sclerurus > Sclerurus mexicanus. The sequence goes on along the minus strand of VWZF01000179.1, from coordinate 887,550 downwards.
ACCTTGAATACTACTGCTTTTTTGTTAGTGTCATTTTTAGGAATCTGTTTAGGCCAACTTCATGTGGTTGATTTTGTTTTCTGATTTCTTATTCCTTTTTCTTTAACCTGATTGTTACTACAAGTAAATTGGGCAGTCTCTGATATCTCTTTCTATTCTAACTAAGCCTCCTGAAAGCCAGCCAGATAAGGGTGTTTGAGACCTGGAGGGCTGCATTCTGCTCTGTTTGAGGAAGAAAGTATATTGTGAGTGTGCATCTGTGATAGCACGTATCAGTCATTTGCAGCTCTTCTGAAAAGCACTATGTATTTTTCTAAGTCAGATGCTGCATCCAAAATGGAACCTCAGATATTACTCAAGGGAGTCACAGGGTATGAGACTGGATTAAACACCTCCCTAAGAATTTCCTTTTTTTTTTTTCCTATAAAATCACTTTTTAAAGTGTGCTCATCAAAGTCTTTCATCAAGAAACTAAATTTTTTTTTATTAATACTATTCATCAGAATATTGTTGTAAATATAAATTCATATATGCATTGAACTTTGGTTGTGGTCTTGAATTGTAGTTTTTATCCACAAAATTTGAAATTACACTAATTTTAAGAATCGTAAAAAACTGTCACTTAACTAGTGAACAGTCTTGAATCAGAGTGGGATTAATAACATTCTTGGTTTTTATGGTGTGAGCAATATGATGAAACCAAGGGCCCCTAGCTGGTAATTTTACATAGGGGACTGTACTGGTGTCAGTGCCCAGGCACTGAGGGCTCTGGGACAGCCTCTGTGAGGGGATGTTGGGGCTGCCCTGACACAGCTGGTTCCAGTGGGATCCAAAACAGAACTGCAAACTGGCCAAAGCTGAGGCAACAACAATGCTGGTGGCACCTCTGTGATTACATCTTTCAGAAAGGGTAAAAACAGCTGTGCAGCAGCTCTGAGAGAGAAGTTAGAACATGTCAAACAGCCAGGAGAAACTTCCCTGCAGCCCATGGAGAGACAGCTCTGTAGCAGGTTTACACTGAAGAACTGAAGCTTGTTTTAAGACCCACACTGGAAGAGGGAAAAAGTGTGAGAGGGAAGAAGTGCCAAAAAAGAGCTTTAAGGACCAAACAAAACACCCCATTCCCTGTCTACCCCCACCTCAGAAGGGGGGGAAAGGTTGAAGAGCAGGAAATTGAAGTGTGAAAAGGGAGTGGCAGGAAAGTATTGTTTTAATTTTTGGTTTTGTTTCTTGTTAAGTGAATCTATTTTAGTTGGCAACAAACTAATTTTCCCCCAGCTGTTATCTCAACCCATGAGTCTTTTTGTCACATTTTCTCCCCTGTTCTGTTGGTGAGGAAGAGTGAGGGAGCAGCTGGGTGGGCACCTAACAGGTGCTGGTCAATGTCAACCCACTGCAGGAAGTAATGTGTTCAAGCTTTCTACTAATATTCCTGTAGCTGTTGTGGTTTACCCATGGTTAATTGCACCTGACTCTTAAATTCAGTCAATAGGATGGAGCATGGTCCTCTCACCTTTGGAAGACCCATGTTAAAGTTACATTTATATAGGTAGAATGACAGGGCAAGTCTCTTTCTTCTGGCAGAGAAGTATTCAAAGTGCCTTAATCACTTACCTCTCATTATAGCTAGGATTCCTTGACTGCTTCCTTGACTGTCATATAAATTTTAGATCCATCAAGAATAGAAGATTAATGTTAATTTACAATAAAAATACTCTTTCCCCTTGCACCCCCCCCC